>JAQQRN010021284.1:79157-106272 GCA_028455555.1 Augochlorella aurata | reverse complement strand
GCGACTTCTTGCTTGTACATACTTTTTGCTCTCATGAAATTAAATTCGAAATCGCTACATTTGGCGATCTTGTGACACACAGGAAGGGCTGAAATCATTTCGGCGTCGGTATTCGACGGTTTCGACGGTCTCCATACCCGTGATTTCCCAAAGTTTTTCCTCTTTGATCGACGAAACTCCATCGACCAAACAATCCAGACCAGAACTGGCTGCTAATTGAAATCGCGTGGTTGTTTCTGCCGCACTCTGTCGAAAGAGGACAGTGTAACTAGTTGTTAGCACACTGCGGACCTTCGAACCATGTATACTAACAATCATTAATAGCGTTTGTACTTAATATTTAACGCAAGGACACTTCCATTCACAAAATACCGTAGTTTCGCAAAATAATCCTTGCCAGGTAAAAGTACCTATTATGAAACACTGCCGGGGCAACAAATAATAAAGCAGGAAAATGTTTCAAAGAAAAAACAGTTGAAGGAAGGAGGAAGAAAGTTGCAAAAATGCTCGAGGTACAAAAAATAATTAAAAATGAAAAATGCAATTTCATAGTGTAGGTTAAATTTAAAGCATATATGTTTCTCACTGACAAATGTAAAAGAATAAAAGAGAAAATTAATTATTCATTGAAATTAATAATAAAGAAACATATTTTACGATGACTAGACGATTTCAGTCGATGCTTGTAATTAAGAATATGTATGAATGTGCTTTTTTGTTGAGGGAGAGATTCTCGTTCCACAATAAAGACGGAACGGTGCTCTATTTTAGGTGCATGCTCATACTTTACTATTTTACTCGTATTATTTTTTCTTCACATTAAATAAATATTTCAAAGTCATCACGTTAGTATTCAACGATAAGATTTTTATGTTTCAATATGATAATAATCTTGTATCCCCTGAAAAGCGTTCCATATTAGGTTCTTGTACCTTGCATGGAACAAATTCGCAGACTGGGATAAACTTGCAATCAGAAATCATAAAATTGTGATAAAATCAAATTGGATTCCGATAATTGGATTTGCAAAATTGAGTTTCGAAATTCCACAAAAATCCTCACGTTAATCTTCTCTAAGGTTCATCGAAGCAATTTTGCTTATCCGAATATAGAATTCCGAGAAAATATGCGTCGATTTGAATCATTGTCGGTCGAAGATGCTATCAAGCTTATTGAGTCGAGTTTATTACCGGTGACGTTATTCATTCGGATCTGCTGCAATTAGTTGATCGCGAAAACAAGCATCAAGCTTACGTATTTGCTCAAAGCAATTATTATATTACCGGCACTCGCTAACTGGGAAACTTATCGGCCAGGATATTTCTCAATTTCAGGGATAGTTCTCGGGTTTCGACTCGCTTGTTTTCCCGGTGCAACTTTATTATTAGGTTAATTAGTCGTGGAGCGGCGCGAGAACTCTGCGGCGCTAATTTCTACATTATCGTCCGGTGGAACTTTTACGAAATGAATGCCGGAAATTCTTGGTATCGTGCGGAGGAAAGTTTCTTGGCTGAACCGAGTCCGATCCTTCTTGGGTTCGAGCTGCTGGAACGATTGCTATGAAGGATTCCGTGCCGGAAACCGTAGATTAAAAGGGAGTATCGCTGATGTAACCGTGGAACGCGATCCGACGCCACGGTTTATTAAACGACGATAATTGAGATATCGCCTGCGACGTTAATAACGCGATCTGGTATCCGCCTTTGGATCATACGGTTGCATAAGTCCACTCTAAAACGTGTTCCAGGAAAGTTGCGGCCCAGATCTTCGCAGATCCTCTCGCCCTCTCGCAGATTGCTTTCTCAGAAGTTAGATTTCGCGAGAGCAACCGGCTTTGTTAATGTGCCTCGCTCGCGATTAGGTGCCACAATGCATGCCGGTCTATTTTGCATTGTTGTCTTGCTTAGTACGACCCATCTTAGCTTAGAATAGCAAAGTTTTTGTAACACTCGAATGGCGGCCCTTCTTTATAATTTTATTTATTAATTTTGCCAAGCATATATTGCAAGGTTATATTCCATATAGGCTATAATGAAGCATGTGAAGTATTTTATCAGAATATTCGAATAATAGTTTTTAAAGTCTGGATCAATGTTTATACTAATCTCTTTCGCTAGAGATGTTGTTCAGCAGTCTGTTTCACCATCTAATTTGTTATTAAAAATAATATTTATTACAACATCTCACCCCTATTTAGACTATCAGCGTAACGGCGGTTACGTGCATGGGTAATTTCGAAACAAAAACGTGTGACAAGTTGATTAAACCCCGCTGTCGACACAGTCATTTACAAATCTATAATCTATTAATCTGCAATTACATGAACGCATCCCGCAGAAAGTAGAAAACGAAGCGACAGTTTTAATGGAAATCGATAGAGGTCCGATTCGAGCTCATTAATAATCCGCAATACACGAAGCAGATTTCTATATGTATCGTCCGATTTCTGTAAATTAATTTGTAAATACGCGATACGCGAAGCTGGTGCAACGAGCCTGGTTCTTTAGGCAAGAATAATTACCTGATCATTAATATTTATCTGGTCGTTTGATTAATGAACAATAAATTATCAACGAATGAACCAATGCGCGCACGTATGCAGAAATCAGTGACAATGATGCTTGAATCAATTAACATGATTCCTACTGAACCAGAAACCAATGGATTTCCATCTTGTCACTATTTTGTCCTTTCATCCATTGTCTTCCTAGATCAGGCCCATCAATGATTCGTTATCTGTTATTGTAATTACAATAGAGATTTCATCATTGATTAGTTTCTTTAGACTTAAATTGATTAGATTTCGATTTAATTGATTCAGTTTATTTTACACGTTTGTACTACAAGAGGAAATGAGTTTTCATAATTTCGATTATCCTTTACATTCGAATTAACCGCCAGGATTTTACAGAGCTCAGACATTCAACCCAGAACATTTTACAGACGAGAAATATTGAAATCCATTGCATTTCCTTAGACTTAAACTTTTAATAATCCGTTAATACTAGAACAACCGAGCACTAAATTAAAAATAACGATATCATTATTAATAAAGTATATATGAGTATTGTTAAATATATCCAGCATTTTTTCACAAAAGCAATTTTGTAATTCTACTGTTATGTATTTAACAAGCAAAGCAACAAACCAAAAATTGTTTCAACTCATGACGATTTCTAATGTCTGCTTCTAATCGTCCTCGCAAATGGTTGATCCTGATTTGAATGTCCTTCGCACCAAGACCTCCGTCAGTTAAAGTCTAGCAGTTGGACCATTGACTGTCCATTCTCTTCTCTCGTCCACAAAGCAAAAGGGTCACACCTCCGTACCGTCGCGTTGCAGCGTCCTCCATTTAGGAAAGACAGAGGAGCCTTTCTTTTCTCTCGGTGACATTGCCTAACGAAGAGTCGGATGAAGTCCGGCAGACACGCGGCGCAAATACCGAGAAATAGACGCGGGCACACAAAAGCTCCCAGCGCCGAGTCCCTAAATGGGTCGCAGCTTTTTGATCGGGCTTTCAGTCCAGTTTACTCTCTCGTCCCTCGCGTCTTATTTTACGCCCTCCTCATTGTGATCCTGCCGGGCGAAACTGATTCCTTAGCCGAGCCTTCGCATTCAGAGTCAAACAGAAGTCTCTGTTCTCCCCGCTCCTTTATCCGGAGCCAGCCTCTCTGTTGCGCTTTATCGGCATTCCGCCATTCACGGTTTCGAACTCTTCCGGTTCACGGTTCACGCCGCCTCCCTTCTTTCGCGAACCGTTTGCCCCTGTAATTGGCGCGATCGCATTGTTTCCGTTCCACTTGCCCACGGTGTCGAAGTCTGATTAACGCTGTCTATGCAACACGCAGGCGACGCAACATTTCCTATGAAATTTGTTGCCTTTACCTCTTCGTTCCTAAAATCATGAAATGCATGGTCAAATTGTGAGGAACACTTACGAGCTCCGTGAAACTACACTGAATTGTTTCTATAATTTCACGATTTTTATTCTTTTAGGTAAATAGATATATGCGATTACTTATTATTTGTTACTTTTGTATTATTATTTTACTACAACTTGAATTGCGATATACATCTCATACTTCTCATAATTCATGAATTTCTGAATGACCAAAAATTAAGTTCTGTAGTATTTATTGCCAAGTTGACCTTGATTAAGGTCACTGGAGATCGAGTATATGATTAGATACGGAGATCAGAATAGATAAAAGTTTGTGCTTAAATAAAGAAAGGGTTTTACGTTTATGAGAATATTCTATGGGGTTGATTGAACACTCAGACATAATTCTAATTTTGTATCGAAGAAAATAAATGATTCTTTTAAATAAATTCTTTAAATAAACTCTGAAGGTTCTTAATGTAATTCCGACTTTAAATAAATTCTTTAAATAAATTTCAACGATTCACAATTTAATTCCCACTTTAAATAATTTCATTCAATAAATTCTAACGATTCTAAATTTAATTCTGACTTTAAATAAATTCTTTAAATAAATTCTTTAAATAAATTCTTTAAATAAATTCTTTAAATAAGTTCTTTAAATAAATTCTTTAAATAAATTCTAACAATCCTTAACTTAATTCTGACTTAGTCGCTAATTTTAACATAGTCGCTGAAGACAAGCAAGCGAGTAACTGAACGAAGGACACAAACGCGTCATTAAAACTCTAAGAATCTGTTAACAGGTTTCGTATTTACTGCTTCCCAGTGAAGTCTCGGCGGACTAAGCAAATTGTCGTTTAATTCCAAGCTCCGTAGCCCAATCTACAGCAATCTCCATTTGCATAAAGACGAGGTCTAATCACCAGTGGTAACGACTACTAATCGGATCAGGGTACGCAACCCGCCGAAGCGAAAATAATCGGGAAGGGTCGGGAAGCGCAGTAACGGAGGGATTCGTTTCGCTTAACCGAGGATCGACTCGACCAGAGCGATTCCTCTTCGGGGATTGCTCTTCGGTCCATTCATTAAAAGATTCTCACCTCTCGGCGGGGCCACTCGGCACGCAGAAACACCGCAAGAAATAGCTTTCCCGTGCGACTTATCCACCGATGGCCCTTTCTTCGTCTCTGTTTGACTTTCGCGTCGCGACGCCGTCGTTTCGCTTTCTCGCGGGATTAAATTCCATTAGAAGTTTGTCCCTCGCTGTCCCCGCAGTGTGTGCTCATCTCTCTTCTCATTCTTTCCGTCTCGTTCCTCTCTCGTCGTCCTCTTTTCCCCCGTGCTCAGCCCCGAAACGAGTCTTCCTTGACCTCCATTCATAATGGAATTAATGCGTCTCTTTCGATGGATACAGTGGGAAAGGTCGAAGGTCAAAGCACTGGCGTCCTCGCGAGCTGTTCCCCTTGCTAATATCGTAATTCTCACGGTTCGCGGGCTAATTGTCGCCCGGCTGAAATAAAAATGGGATGGATCGGACGATTCCATGCCAGCCATTACCTTTCACGAATGTTTTATGACCTGTTTCCTCTTGAATTTGGAAAATCAGGTTCTCCGGGACAGAAGGGAACTTCAGAGCTAGGGGAGGTTGTTCTACCTGATGTAATTTGTTCAGCATGTATAATAAGTAGACTGCGGATTTTTATGCGAAATAAAGATCGTCAAAATGCTTGTAATAGGTTGAAAATAATATGACAATAGTCTTAAATTCCTTTAAAGTCTTTGCAGTTTTGCATTTGAGCTGTTCATTTCTGTCACAAATGCATTAAATGCGTAGTTTAATAATAAGTTCAGATGACGAAATTCGATTGGCTCGGAAATGATGGCTCTTCTTACGACTTGGCTTTGCAATCTAGTATCCGATTTCACTGTCCGTCTTGATCTATGTAAATAGTAATGTGTGGATTTTTATGCAAAATAAAAATTATCTTCACTAATTACAAGATGTAGAAACTACATGGTCATCTATTTTTTTCCTTAATCATTCTAACGAGTTGACGGTAGTACAAAAATAATAATGTTCTTGTTATTTTGGACAATCATTTTGCATAAATCTTTCTTGTCACAAATGAACTCTTGAACTTGCAGTTCAATCTGGTTGCTATTATGATAATTGCGCACGATAAACTTGAAAATATTGAATAAATTTACGCAGAGCAAATACGTTTGCTGCATACGAGCATCGCATAAAGAATTTATTTAAAATTGTTCTTCGTTCAGATTTTACAAAATGCTACCTTGCATTTTAACGAGTAAAAAAAATATAGGAGGTATTAATGCTAGCGTACGTGTTAACTGAATCTAAGAGTATCGATGCGCTTATCTGTAACTCAATGAAACATTTTAATACATAATTGAATTTCTATCCAGTTGCTGTTGCTTGGAATCAGAGTTGCTCATGAGTGGAATTATTCTGAATAAATATTTAACTAAGATTATCCGAATCAATTCTTTTCAGTTGAATATTTTATTCGAATAACAATTATTGTTTATTCGTCATAAATTATTCGCATAATTCTTTATTCGAATAAAATCTTATGCGACTGAATTTTTATTCGAATAAATTTGTATTCGATAGTAAAGAATAAAATTTGATTCGTTAGTCTTTAACTTTTATCCGTGATCCGAATACTAATGTTGCCCATCTCTGCTCGGAATTAACGCAGAGAATTTGTATTTAGCACGAAGATCCGCAGTCCACTTTCGTTTGGCTTAATTCCGCAAGAGCAAAATTACGCGCACCTCTTTATCGCTTAATTAAATTCCTGTTCCGGTGGTTTTTCGAACGGAGGCGGGTTTTTCCATAGCGCGTGCGCGAGCCCTAGTCAATTTCCGGAATTATAGGACACGCTGCGACGCGACCTGATTCCTCAGGATGTAAATACGGCAACAGGATTTTATTAACATGCCTCCACAATGTACACGAGCAACGCACCCGCGAATTTTATTTCGCCCGGTTGTGCCCGTCCTCATGTTCAATTCATCGTGCTGCAGCAATTTTTTCCTACTCTCTCCTTCCCTCCACCTTTTTCCATTTACGTCTCTCTCTCTCTCTCTCTCTCTCTCTCTCTCTCTCTTTCTCTTTCTCTCCCTCTCTGTCTCCATTTCCCACCTATTCCTGACTCTTTTACACTTTCTATTTTTAGAGCTGCGAGCGAGCAGTATTCCAGCGACGTATCGTCGACACATTTTGAGTTATTCGGGCTCTCGTAGCGTTTAATTAATGACGGCCACGCACGCTTGCGAACTCGACGATGCTCGCTTTAATGACCAACTCTTCGTTTCGGAACGTTCGATGATTGTTCAGCCGTCGATGTTTGCTCGACCTCCGGCGACGCACACACCTGTTAAAAAATTACTCGCGCCGCGTTTCATTATAGAGCTTCTCCTCTTTTTATTCAATTAACGGCGACCCTCGCGCGATTGTTCGGCAATCTGTTTTTCAGCGTTCCGATGCGTAAACTGCAACGGAGTTGACGCTCGATATATGGCCGAACTTCGGAATTTATTCGTTCCGCGAATTCATTCGTACGTGTTGCATGCTGATTAATTTACACAGGCTACATTGGTAATCGAGGAACAATAATAATCCGACGAATGTTCAGTTTGTTACCATTCAAGATTTTCAATCTTCAGATTTTCTGCAAATCTACTGCAGTGTCGGCTCTCTTAACTGCTTGGAAATCGCGCCGATTCGTAAATCCAATGCAAAGTAGAAATTGTATCGTGTAGTACATCGCGTGATAAATTATTCGCAGCAACTGGACTGTGAACTTTTGTACACGTTCTATGCTCGTTCTCAACATCGAGAAGAACGAAGCAGAATCCGCAGTTCAGCTAGAAAACGTTCTGTAACACGCACACCGTGACAGGCAACAATGTCGGACAATTTTTTGCCGTGTGCAATGCGTCGCTGCGAAATCCAGCGAGCTTCGAACGGAACAGAAACGAACGGTTCGTCGCACGATTTTTGCGTAATATAAGTAGAGCTTTTTGCGCGTGTTATCCCTGTACAGTAACGCGTATCTTGTGTTTTTGTCCTGTGCCGTTCCTCCGAGCCAGAGCCAGTGTTGGCCAGATTTTATTCAAAAGAATGAATAAGTCCGATTATTTGGTATTCGCGAATAACGTTGATTAAGTTATTCGTCATTTATGAATAAGAAATAAATTGAATTTATTCGTTATTTAAAATTGTCGAAGAAAAGGATAGCGCCCATATTCTGTGCATATTTAACGCATTAAAATGGTACGTCATTTGAAACATTTTTATGTCTGTTACTTGCAATACGATTTATAGTAACGTGATCGCTTGTACATACGATTGGAAGAAGATGGGATACAAAATGAAGAACGAGATGTAATGATAATGTCATAAGAATAAAATCATAATTGTTAGAACTTGTGTAGAATAATGAATTCAATTAATTTCTTTAAAGTTGTTCATTTTTTACATTTTTTACATAGTACAGTAACGTTCTTCTTATCAGTAGAAACAGCAGCAAACAATAGCAAGTACTAGATACGTTTATAGATTCACTGGAGTAATAAATCACCGAATGACGATTAATTATTTACTTGTTACTTTTACTCAAATAGAGTAAATTATTATTTACTTTAGTATTTAAATTATTATAATTATTATTTAAATTATTATTACTTTTATTCGACCAATGCCCAACACTGGCCAGAGCCGCACAGTCTGTGTTCCCCATTTACGCTTCTTTTTCCACTGTTTCAAGCACTTCGAGGGAGGGGGCACACATTCTTTAATCGACACCGCGATTCATCGACGGATCAATGAGCTCTCATAACCGGAGGCTTCTCATTAACTCATTCCGCCGACTCATTGTTTTCCGTATTGTCCTGAGTTGATGCTGCTGTACATGTTCTCCGAACTGATACCTGCTATCCTGATCTTCGTTTCGCCAGCATAGTTAATCGATTCCAGAGCAAGCAGTCGATACGCGAGTTCTGGTCTCGAGTATCTTTTTATACGCCCACTTGCAAAATATTTTTGAAAGAAATAAAGGCAGTGTCGTGCTGATTATTTGCTCGCATACGGTCAAGCAAGTCTTTAGTATAACATTTCAATTCATAGTTATCTTATTCGATATTTCCAAGCAGAATTGTTTTTCGCATTCGTCTGCAATTTTGTGTCAGCGAGTCAATGTATTCCGAGTCTCGAACGATACGATTTTGATTATCATTGTGTTATTTGATCACTACCAGCATGTGATATTAGTTACAGTATACAGTATCACTTTGTCAAGTGAATACACGCGAGATTGTTTGATCTATACGCGGATTGCAAAAGCTTTCACCATTTCTTTCTTTATTTATTTTACGGACAAAGTCCTTTTACATCGAGCAAATATGGAATTTTATACAAAAATGAAAGTGAAGTAAAAATTAATTATAAGACATATCAAATTGTAATGATTTACAGTAAACAAGATCTATTGAAGAAATCATTGAAAATTAAAGAAATCAATACAAATTGAAGAAATTAATTGAAATTGTTGAAATTGATAAAAATTGTTGAAATCAATGAAAATTGATGAAATTAATGTTTTTTCAAATAAGATATCTATATTTTCAAGCTCTTTTCAGTCTTCCCGTTGTTTTAAATTTCAGCCACTAATCCTTTTTGGAAATGCAGAAAATCCAGCCGCGACGACGTATAAATCACGAGATATACTAGACCAGAAAACCGCTTTGCACCTAAAATTCATTCTCCTTCCCTATGTGTCGGCAGTAATGCGCCCCGCTTGTTCCACTCGCGAATACCCAGGAAATTCGCACGAATAAATGTGAGCCACGTGTTGCAATAACAAACATCTTCATCCGCAGACACGAAGTAACATCTTTCTCCACTTGCAAACCAGTGTTCCGGTTCCTCGGCGAATTATCTGTTGCCGACGAAACCCTTCTGGCGATTTTCACGCGCGATTGACCGTTTCGCATATTCATCGTGGATCGCGATGATTCAATTCGGAACCGACCGGTCGGTGCTGTTTGCCGCTGGCTAAAATAAAAACAGCGGGTCCCGAGCAAAGCTCGGACGCATCTTGCATCTAATCGGATTTACGGCGGACTCCATTTCGCCCGGTTTCACCCCGGATACTGTTCGATCCCGTTTAAATTTTCATTGCGTCCGCTTGTCCCATACCTCGCTTGTAACCGCGATTGGATCCACGAAATAAATCTCTACTGTCCGTTGTTTCATTTCCCTGCCGGCCCTGTTTCGCTCTTACCGATTTTTGTTTCGGTTGTGGACGAACAACTTTCATCTTTGCCTTGACAACTGGTGGACACTTGTAGTTGATGATTCGGTCATGTTGGAGTCGGTATTTAGGCTAATCTTGAGGAGAAAGATGTTGAGTTCAGAAACACGATGTTTCCGCTTTGAAATTTTCAATGCTTCGCGCCGATAGTTCGTGCATTACACTGGCGGTTTAACACTTTGTATGCCACGTCACCTATATGTAGATATGGATTCCTGTACTTCCATAGTGTGAAAAACTACCGTAGAAAGTATAAAAGTTGTGTTATCGGTGACATTTATTCTTTTGATTATTATTTAGTTATGTTTTGCGCATGTTTGCAAAGTATAGACCTTACTTTCATTTATCATAGAAGAATTTCTTTTTAATCCGTGAATTTATAGAATAATCTCTAAGATTAACCATTTGTAAGAAAATTAGAAATTTACACTTTAGGAAATGGTCCCTGTATGCTTTATTGCTGCACCGTACGTAATTGTTGCGCCTTTGGTCTGTTTTGGGGCATAATTACTTATCGAATAAAACATATTAAATTTTTATACTCCTTTATTTTACTTATTTTTCGCTAAAAAAAATTGTATTCCTTTATTTTGTTTATTTTTGAATAAAAAAGTTTTTTATTCCTTCCGTTTGTTCGATTTTTAATAAAAAAAATGTAATACGTCTTATTCCTCTATTTTATCTCTTTTTGAATACAAAAGTTTAATATGTTTTAACCTTTCACTTTGTCTATTAAAGTTAATTATGCCCGAAAACCAAGTCATAGGCACAGCGATTGTCACTCCACAGTAACCGGCTCCTAACTAGTTGAAAATGTTTGGTCGCTCCTCTGGCAGGTCGCAATTAAAGAACCTCGCTTTGATCAACGTCGAAAGAGCAAAGAGTAAAACATGACGTATCTCTTTCTATCGGCAGCGGCAGAGCCTGCCTGGCCGCAGGGACGTTTCCGCAACATATATGATTCCGCTCCGTACGAATCCCCCGTCTCCATAAACACTCATCAATCTCTCGAAAAGTGTCCTCGCCACCCACTCGTGAAAGGCTGGGGCCGATTGGAAAAGCGAACGCCGATCGTGGAAACCTGTGTGCCCCGTCCCCCGAGGGTAGCCAGCCCTTTGACTGACCGTATACCACCATATCTCGGTGTTTCTCGTGTGCATTGTAGGTTGCTCGGAATCACGCCGGAGCTAGGACAACGGGTGCATTTCGTGGAGGGCACGCAATTTCCGTGCCGCGAAGACAAGCATAAAAAGAAAGATAATTCGGAGGACAGGTTGGCAAAACGAGAGAATTATACGATTTAAACTGCCGGCACGATATCGTTGCGGAGATAGAATTGGAGATGCAGCGGAGGCGCAGAAGCACTTAAAGTACCCTATAAACAATTGGGATTATTTATTTCATGTCTTAAGCAACTGTTCTACGAACATTCTCTCTATAGAGTGGACTGGGATATGTGGACGCGGCTAGAGGAGCAACTGGGCGGAACAAGCACCTCCCACCACTGCACAGAAGCCATGCCATTGGTCTGACCACGCCTTTTTCCCCACTTTGGCGTTCTATCTCCTTCTACCGGTCTATAGTTCCTTCTGTAAAGTGGTACAAAGTGATATCTGGATGAAATATTACAAGAGTCTTATAGGGTCATGTTTACGGAACAACTTTTCAATTAATTTTGTAATTAATTTCTCAACTAATTTTAATTAAGTTTTCTCCTTGTAAGTCTTTTATATCTTTATAAGTTTTTTCAAGTTTTTCTTTTAAGTAGTTGGAAGTGTTCAGCAAGAATTTTATGAAAATTTTATCCACACAGCGGTATAAAAGTTCTCAAAACACATGGGCGTGACCTAAGACGCAACTGGGCGGGTCTTTCACCTCCCACTACCGCGCAGAAGGCGCACGATTAGTTGTATTTTCTCCAAGCCACGCCTGTCTCCCTACTTTCACGTACCAGCTCCTCCCTCCGGTGTCAAATTCGTTCTGCGAACTCGTGCAAAGTGTTCGCTCCAACAATGGAGTGAAAATTACTTTGAAATATTATTAGAATCTGATGGAATCGTGCGCGTGAACTAATTCCTAATTAGTTTTCTTCGTAACAGACATTCTTGGAAACGTGTTACGGATGGACGATGGGGTCATTTAACGCGAGATATTCGTGGTTTCGTGCCACCATCTAATTCCGCGAATCTATTCATTCGATTGCTTTTGCCTTTTGTGCTCGCCAGATTACGGAATATCGTGTCTGATGTTCTTCTGATACAAAGGTGGGTAAATTGAATTGTGGAAGAAGTTAGGGTAGATTTACTGAGAGCATAGAGAGCCTTTTCTCCCTTTTGCATTCAATTCGATCTTCCCCATTGTAATCTTTCGCGCATCTCCCGGTTTCGTTCGCAAACATAAAGCATATCTTGCCGTTGTGTTCATTGAATTCGTTTATTTATTTCCTCGCGCGCGATTAAATTATACATTTATCCTCGGTTGGAAAGATTATTCAGTCACAGCAATAATTGATACCGTGAAACACACGAGGAACGTGATTAATATTGTGGAATATATGAGGCTCGACTAACAATAGATATTGAAAATGAACTAGAC
Organism: Augochlorella aurata; assembly: GCA_028455555.1. Lineage (NCBI taxonomy): Eukaryota > Metazoa > Arthropoda > Insecta > Hymenoptera > Halictidae > Augochlorella > Augochlorella aurata. The sequence goes on along the minus strand of JAQQRN010021284.1, from coordinate 93,453 downwards.
AGATTATAATATTCTACGATGAACTACTTTGTTCGAAATTATACGAACGCGGATCACACACCTAAACTCGAATAAGCCAGTAAAGATGAAGATAACGAGCGGAGCCAGTCTTCTGTACGACTATCGACAATTACGTTCGACGTGATAAACGATCCGAAGAAAGGTTTCGCATTACTTTATTCGTAAGTAGGTGAAGGACGCCTGTAATCCGTGTATTACGGTAATTAATACCTACGAGCTGTACGATTCAGACAAACTGGATGTCGGAGTTACCTTCCGATGACCTTGATGTCCGTTCGCTTGTAATGCATTCTTTGAAACAGCACCCGTTCACCTAATTAGTTTTTACGACGGTCGTTACAACTTTAATAGCCAGACATTCGTTTCATACGTGCAGTCTTATCTAATCGCATTTACTGTTACTTTTTATTGCTAATACTTGTCCTCGTGTTTACTTTTTTAACGCTTGCTGCCACTTATGCCGAGAAGAGTAATTCATTTTCTGTAAGATAATTTCGTAAATACGAATATTATAAAGCGGATCTTTATGTAAAATTAATATGCAAAATATGCGAGACTATATTTCTAGAATTCTGTAATTGTAAAACAAATATCTATTTAAGTCCCATCAGTTTAATTATATTCTAAAAGCATACGCGTTATTAATTAGAATTCTAGTAATTAGAATCTATTCGAATCATTAACACGTTCGTTACCAACATCATATATATACAACAATTTTGTATTTCACGTAACGAACATCAAATTAATTTTGCGAATATAATCATTTCAAATTGAAACACGTTTTTATCATATTTTATAAGAGAATACGATGTATTTAATACGGTATGTACAATAATTAATAATAATAATGTCACGCTGATAAAAGCGCTGGTAACGAACGCGTTAAAGCGAAACGCAATTTTTCTGTAACTCTGCTAGTTGCAGTGAAGTATCTATCGTCAGAAAGTTTCCATATGATCTTCGATAACTTCGCGGGCAATTAGGGTGCAATCTGCGCTCTCCGCCGGGAGAACAATAAATTCCGCAACACCCGATATGTGCACCGATGATTGCAAACAATTTCAACCGATTTCCCGCAAGTTAGTCAACGTTCGTTGCTTGGACTGTATTTTTTCATTTCCATACAACATGACACCTCGAAAAAAAATCGCTCCGACGAGGATGGAATTTTTATTTTTTTATTGCTCGTTCTTGATTAACCAATGCCACCGCCAGCACGGCACGCTGTTGCAAGGTTTCGCAGCCATGGAACAATATTGCGTCCGGGCTGTTGGCTTTTTTCCATCCTTAATTTCCGTGGCTTTCGGCGATTGAAATTGTCGAAGGCGCGCGCGCGGTCCCTGGGTAATGAAGAGTCACTTGTAACTTGCGATTCTTTCGAGTACGCCAAACGGTTCGACAGCCGGTTGATTTATTCTGACCGAGATTTAAATTCGGCCGCGAAAAATCGAATAGAACCGGCCAAAGTAAACTCGAATTTCCAAATACGATTGCGTAACGTGGACAGCGATCAGGCTATTTTTTCACGAATTTTCATTGGGCATTTCTGCTGGTAAATTCGAGTAGGTGAAACAGGGAACAAATTGAAAATAGAACACACCGGTAATTGAATTATAATGTAATTGAATTACGTTATAATTGAATCGTTATTCTGCCAAAAAACAAATCCACGTGGAACGGAAATTCGCGTAAAGGGCCTAGCCGATTAAGATGGTCAAAACTGCCCTTAGCGATTTTTCAATGAGTCATATACCGTTCGATAGCTGACTCAAAAAAAACTCATCTGTGCAAAATTTTAACCCTGTAACTTGTCCGTGAGGGTAGTTATAGGGTTTGATTGTTTCGCTAATGGAACAAATTGCGTCAAATTGCGTCAGCGAAGTGTGTTGATGTGCGTCATTGGAAATGCGAGCTACGGAGTTTTAAACAAGTGCAGATTTGTTTAGACAGATCCAGGTCAACAGAAGTCGCATGCGAGCGCATTTCCGCGCTTAAGCATTCCGATTTGTCGGAAATAAAACGAAATCACTGGTAAACACTGCTGAATAAATAGATGCACGAAATCCGGCGAGTGTTCATAATAGCTCGAACCGCAGGGAATTTTTATTGCCGTTTCTTCCGCTCAATTGTGCACGACGGTGTAATTGATCGACTGTTCCTTATCGCTCGGTCTGATGGGATCAGGGCTATCAGGCTTTTCTAATTATGATTGATACGCTACTGCCGAGTTGGTCAATAAATAACGCCGGGCGATTTCGTGGGAGGTCGTCTCTCATTTTTCAACAACAAATCACCATTCGTGTTTAGCAAAATTCATGCATGCAAAACCTGACATTCTGGAATTCAAAAATAGTTCTTTGCGTTCGTTTGTACATTTTTATTGAGTACGCAGTCCACCAATTCGGTAATTTGACAATTATATTTGTTTTTATAATAATAATATTGTTGAATTTTTATATATTTTATATCGTAATTATTTTACCAAGAACCTTATTAATCACCAGATTTGGGAAAATATAGATTTCTGAAATGGTAAATAGACTAAAAATATTTTTATCTTCTCATGTAATACAGAATTTGGCAAATAAACTTATTTTTCAAATAGTAGTTACATATGGATGTTGACTTGCCAAATTCTGTATTACATGAGAACATAAAAATATTTATAGTCTATCTACTATCTTAAAAATCTATTTTTCCCCAGCTTTTTTCACTGAAAGACTGATACAAGATGAGGATAGCACAGATTCGAAACGTCTTCCACACATTTCGGTCGATTTTACCCGCAGCCAAAGAAAGGTACATCGCCTGATTTGAAAAATATGTATTTTTGCACGTTTCTGCTTTCTCAATATTGCAAAAGTAGGAATGCTGTGAATGAAAGAACGATGCAACGAAGCGTCATACAATTTTTGGCAGAGATCGTCCTCTCGATTGCATCGTGCTGCAATGTTAATAATATCCGCATTGAGAATCATTTGCCGTCTCACGTCGAAATCCCAGCATTACTTTCTGGACAGGCTAACAAAACTCCGTCGGGGTTTCGTTTCCAACTTTTTCATATAGTGTTCGGGAAGGCAGTTAAACGGAGGAACCAGGGGAAACGTAACGAAAAAGCAAAGCGAGAGGAATAAAATGAAAGGGACAGACGCCGCGGCACGGATTGTCCGAGCCGAGTGAAACGAATGTTCCCGTCGGATGTTCCCAAACACGACTGTCAGGCTCTCGTTAAATTATTCCAAGGGATTCGCCCGAAACGGGAACCGCCCCCGCTGACATTTCAAATTTAATCGTTCGACTGCGCTTTTATTGCCGGCGTTGGCGTTCTCCCTCGTTGCTCGGCCGCGTATCGAGATTCGCTAATAGGATGAACGCAATGCAGGTCGTCACGTTTAAATGTACGGGGTCGGGTTGAATGGGCACACTCTTGCGTGAATTTTAATCGCACGTGACTCGATTTTGATAATTTCGTGGCAGTGCAGCGGCCGCTTTGTTTCCGGCATCTGCGAAACTCGCGTGACGAAATTTTCGTCGGAAGCAAAAATTCGTGGAGCTCGCGTTATTTGGATCCGTTCACTACAGTTCTTGAGGCATGTTAAATAGTTTAATACTTACAAAACCTACGGTACAATTATTTCTAAGATATTGAAGGGTTCCGACATGATCATGGTGCAAAATATAAACTTGTTCCATCAACTGTAAGAAACTAGAGGTAATTGAAAATTGACTTCTCTTGCTAATAAGCTTAAAATTACTTTTGTGTACAATGATTGAATATATTTACTTATTCAGGTGTATTCCGAAATGGAAATCGTGCAATACAAAATACCACCTTGTTACTTTTAAAAGACAGTAAAAACTAGTCGCTTTGTTCTAGAGTTAATGGATTGAGAAAAATTGAACTGCATCGTTTTTCTTTAAACAATACAATCTTGCAATCCTCAGAATGAAGAAGAAAGAAGCAATTGATTCATGATTGAACTCGTTTTGTTATGCTATTCGCACAACATAAGAAAGAAGCCTGAAGAAAAGTATAAAACAGTTCTAAATTCGTGATTCGAAGAAAGCAGCATCAATCATCTGGACCACACAGTGCCAACATTAGGCCCGATTACGAATTCAGTGTAAACTAAGTATTACGATATTAGTATGCCGCGAGCGTATTATAGTTACAGGTGCACGTTTCGCGTAGAATGTTTGTTAGCCGTGTTTCATGATGGAATACCGCCGAACTTCGTGATCCAAGCGGCCTCCGGAAGCTTACGAACTCGCCTCGCAAATTTTGATTTATTCGTACGGAAACGATCAGATTTTCTTTCGGACAGAGAGAACTCTATTTAAATAAACGACTTCCATTAATTGGCCCGGCTGTGTTGTTGTTTGATTAAAAAAACACAATACTTTTCGTTACGCTGATGAACCTCGACGCGTTGCCGCCGCCGGCATTTGAACAAATCCCGGCTTTATGCATATGCATTTATATATTCGTGGTGCGCTTTTTTCCCAATAGAATTATAATAATTTACGTATGCTACAGATGTTTGATGCATTTAGGGCGAAATCGAGGGCATCAAATCGAAGTAATCTATTACGCCTGGCGAAAGGTACTCGAACACCATTTAAAACGCAATTACATTTTTAAAACTGGATTAAATTACTCGAACTTCCTTTTTAAATGTTGTTAAGTCCAGTTTACTGTGAAATGACTAAAATACTTTAGCTTTTAATTTATCTATCACGTACTTGGAATGATAATCAAGAGAAACTCTCGTTCTTTAACTTCTTTATCTGAACCCGGAACGGAAATTTCAAAAATGCGTTTCGTAGGTCTTGATAACTTGTGTGCATATCGAAAATTACATCGAAAATTTAAGTTTTTTAAATTTCGTTATATATTTTAAAGAATCTCTCCGTGAAATCCTAAAAATCCTTGTTATATACTTGTTATTAAAATCTTATTGTCAGTTCAGCAAATATCAAATGTTTTTTCAATTACAATAAATTAAATTTTTTTAAAAAGGCATTAGCTTTCCCTACATAGTGTGTTAATCTCTTCAGAGATAGGATTCCAACAATTTCGCATCGACGTCCCAGCGACAGGAATTATTCAGCAGTCAGTCGTTGCGTATATCGTCGCTCAAAATGAAATAGCACGTTTTAATGCGAAGCCTCGGAATCAAACTGCAAGGCGAGGGGGTCGGTATAACTGTCTTCCCTGACAGTTCGCTGTGAAATACAGCTTCGACCTAAAATGGTCCGAGGACAAACAGCTTCATGGAACAGCTCCTGTCGCGGCTGTTTCTTTGGAACTCGTTCGGCGCACAGGCCGGTCTTCCGGCAGCAGTTTCGAGTCGCCACGTCGGATTCTTGGCCGCGCACGTATTTACGTGTGTTGACAGTGCATAAATAGAAAGGGTTCGGCTCGCGGGGGCGTGAACGCGGCCGCGTAATGTATTCAGGTGCGTGAGAATTAAACGGGGCGGCATGTAAAACAGGTGAGCCCGTTGCGCGGCCGGCGAGCGGGAATAAAGAATCGCGCAGATATAACGCCGGCATTACGTATGCGCATAACTTACCGCAGCCCAGCCTCGACATTTTTGCAAATATAAATCCGTGACTTCTTGGGAAAGCTCGCGTGTCCCGTGATTTGTGGATCGTTCGATGCATGACGCGCCGTTGTTGACTCATTCCACGTAGGAACGTGCTCTCACGCTTGTTACCAATACAAAGCAATCCCTTTATGTCTATGCCGTCCACGTGGCAGTTTCTCTGAAACCTCCACTAGTTTTCCGAATGCTCGAGAGACACTGACAAGCTACAGCTCTTCTTAAAATTTACTACAAAACCTACTACTGTTCAGACGAATGTAAAAATGACTGTATTAACTAAGACAGATTGAAAAGCCTTACACAGAAGGCTTGAAAAATTTAACTTGGATGTGCCAGATTCCTGATTTTATGATTATTAGGTGATTCGGTAGATGATCAGGAATATTCAAGACTTAATCTACAACTAAATGGAATCGCTAATAGAAAAGTTACTGCAAATGACTTCAGAAACCCCTCATTTCCCGGAAGCACCACAATTTTGGGACACCTTGTAGAGGGTTCGGACTTATTTCGTAGAGGTTCGAGTATATTTGAAAGTACTGTCTTCTTTTTCAAAGTACTTATAAAGAATTCGAACCTTTCTCGTAGATGTTCGAGTATACTTGCGATATACTTAACCCCGTCTCTAATAATTACAGTAAATTGCACGTTCTTCAAATAGATTGCAATAGATGGAATATATATTATAGATATATTATAGATATATATCCTGAATTCACAATTTATTAACCTTAACGAATTAGCAATTATAGTCTAGTAATTGTTGTTCACGTCGAATCGAAGCGTCCTGCGGGATTTTCGAAATAGCCGCAGAAGAAAGACAAAACGAGCGTTGGAGACGCGCGATTCAGTAACTTGCCGACTAGATTTCAGCAGAAACGACCCTGCGATTTCCATTGAATAGGTCTCATCGAGTGGCAGCGGCACGAAGCGTTCGAGTTTCTCCGAGTTAACCCAGTAAAACTCGAGCGTCCGAAAAAACAGCAGTATTTTACGTATCGATAGACTTCCCCGCTTTATAGAGGGAATTACCCGTACTCCCAAGGTTTATTGATTGCTTTCCTCTGCTTGTTCTTGGTGTGGTTTCAACTTGGAGGTTCAGCACCTTTTAAAAACCGATAACACTTAAACTGCGAGTTTATTTTTGTAAACGCGCGAATACTTCGACGATCGTTGAGGAACTTTTAACGATTTCCGCTTCTCCTTTTCTTCAACTTCTTTTATTAGCACCTCTTTTTTCTTCTTCTTCTTCTTTATACGCCTAGGATGGCACAACGGTGGGAATGATAAAAGGTCGTGGGAAATAAAGACAATCAATGACGGGAACATTACCGTACCGCGATCAAATATTAATACTTCGGGAAACGGATATCAACTGGAAGTTATAATGCTCCGTAATCACGCACAATCATAGAAAAAGCAAACGGGGGTGAAGGTGTATCAATTATTTATGCGGCGAAGTGCTCGTGTGATTAAGCGCTCTATTTTTGGAGCGAAAAGATTTCCTATCGCGGAATACGCTGTCAAACTTTTTACCGTTTGCCATTTGTTACTACACAATTAGCGAATTATAGGAAATAGAAATGCCTGCAGCATTTTCACAAGAAGCTATTAAATTTTTTTAAAATCGTCTTTCCTAAGCCCTCGTCGTATTTTCACGATGATGACAGCAACAGTAATCTGTTGCAATTGAAATTGTTGGTTAATTGCTCCTGACTACAGTATTGCCATAACGAGGACAGTTAGTGAAACAAATTACGGTGTCGGGCATGTCGATCTATCGTTGTTCAATAAAAACAATTTGCTCGCAATGCAAAGTGATTATTCGGTAACGGGTTTCGAAAATGATGCAAAAGTGGAGTTAATGTCGAAATTAGTGAAAAAACAACGAAAGAGAGGCGAATGAGCGAATTTAGTTAATGTTTCGCATCGTTAATTTCCTGTGAAAGGACTGCGAACGAGAGACAATTGTTCGGTTTGCTGACGCTGCGCTGCGCTGCTGTTTTTTTATTTTTTCGAGCCAACTGAAAATGCTTCGCGATGCTAATCGGTCTTATCGATTATTCTGCATAGAAATGAGGCTACTGCAATCCGGTCCGAGTGAAGCAGCCAGACAGAAACCCCAGCAACTATGTGTTAATCGATATCAATTATTATTTAGCAGCTCCTTTTAGTTCGTTTCTTTCGCGATAATCGATTGCCGATTATCGAAAATAAAAGCGACTTCTTAAAGAAATTACGCTTCTTTATTCGACGAGAACTACTTGCAATTATTGTTACCGTTCTCTTACTTGTTTGCGACTCAGCCACGAAGCAAACGATTGCTCGTTAACATAGATAGATATGAATTATCTACAAATTTTATCCTTATTCTAATCTATTATAATACTGATACATTTGAATGAAAATCGTAATTTGGAGATATTCTAGTATTTCATACCAAATATTGTTATCTGATTAATGGAATATTGGCATATCTTTAAATGTATAAGGCAAACGCATTAATCATCATATAACACTGTTCCATTCCTAGGTTCCATGTATCTGGAGAAATGTTGAGATATTAAAATATTTATATTTATACAGATTTCTGTTTTATTATAGTTATTTATATTTATGTTTATTTTACCTTTTTTCGATATACATTAGTACAAAATTCAGTAAAAATATTTCATTATTTTTGAAAACTAACTTATTACAAAATACAAACTTTGAGTGCCTTTTTCTTTAAATTTCATTAGTTAAACACATCTAAGTATTGAATTAGAACAGCGGTATATATTACTTGCGACAAATATTACAATAACACTTGTTAAAAATTAGAACAAATGTCTTATTGCTACTTTTATAAGCTGATATAAAACTAGCTATAAATCTAGCGTTAATAATAGAAGTAAGTTTAACATTTGTTGAGACCCGTCCCACAATTTACCCCGTTCAACGAAATTCATGGAGCTTATATTCCCTTGCGAAATTAATCAAAGAAAGCATTAAAAGACTGGCGAATTGTTCGCACGAACCACCTTTGAGTCACCGTGCAATTTCAGTGGCTCCGATTGTTTAAGAGTCGAATCAATATGAGCGGAGTCTAAAGAAAAAAAGCAGGGAATTCGCGAAGAAAAGAGGGTCGCTGACGTAACCAATCTGTTCCGACATCAACGTAACGACGACCATTACGAAATCTTCGTGTCGAGCAGTTTCCGTTTCGTGTGCAACTGTGTTGCCTTTTCTTTCCTCGTGTCCCCTATCTGATATTTAATTAAGTAACGTCTACCTCCGCCGCCCACGGGATCTACGTTTCAGGTCGTTCGGAAACGTTGGAAAGGTTGCGGTATAAATATTGTAGCTCCGCTTTCCGGTACACGAATTTCTCGGGAAGTTCTGTTGTTCATGTCGGTTGCAGAGCGTCTGGAAAACGGAATGGTCCCGTAGGTTATGCGGCACCTGTATCTGTCCAATTACCGGCCCCGTAGGCTCGCGAGCCACCTTATTCGACTACGAACCTGCAGATTTTCCAACGTTCGCGAACGCACTTCGTTGTCGCTTGTCAGTTGTTGTGCACACGTGCAGCTGCAGCTGCCGATACCTTGGCAGAGGAAATTCGGGAATCGCGTCGTTAGAGGAAATCAAAGCAGTTTGCTTAATAGAACAAAATCTGGTCAGTCAAGACTTCTGGTATTAACCCTATGCAAAAATTGTTCTGACATAGTCGAAAATAATTCGCATGACTCTATTTCATATGATTCAAATGCACTGAGTCGTTTAAAATGGAAATAACGTATTGATCAGAAAATCTATTTTGGATTCAGAGTTAAAATCGTTTCGAGTACAAAGGGTTGATTAATCGTGAAGACCAAAAACACAATTATTCTTCACAGATTGCGGATCTCTGTGCAGAATAAATATTTTCTAGGTCAGTTGTAGAAAACAGAGGTAGAATCAGAATGCATTTCTTCCGGTTCTGTTACTGTTGCATATTTTACTGATGCACTTCTCTCATGGAAACTTGAAGTCAACAGTCCATGTGTTCACATTTGGGTACTCTTTAAAATAACATGACTTTTCCGAAATTGATTCAAACGTTTTTACTTTTGACGAGCAAGTGGAAGAATCAGTTTGCCATCGGAGCATGAAATTGCTTTACATCAAAGACTTCTTTGTTATGCAACAATTTCAGCGATAGTCTGTAGCAACGTACAACTGCACATACTTTTACCGACACGAGATAAGGAATATTTTCTTTAGATACATACTCTTGGGTGTAGTAAACCTTCTACTTTTTCAATTTCCAATTTTTGTTGTATTTCCGTATTTTTAACTCTTTTATATGTACTCTTAAAACATGCACAGTTGACACTCTCTTATCATTAAAAATTGGGAGACGTAATTTCAAATAGTGGGAAGACTAAAAGAATTTGAGTGTTAATGTATTAAATTACTTATATGGGAATTATTTAAGAAGGAAGGAAATTCCTACATGGTTTCCATTTTTTCAAAATACATACATCATCATCTAGTACATAACTTGAATGGAATCTTTAGATAATAGAATGCTTTTTGTATTACAAAAAAACCTTCGGATGTACTGTACTTTCAACTTACTCAAATCTGAAGGATATGTAAAGTTCTAAAATTTCTGTCGGTGTAATATTTTATGTATAATATTCGATCGAATTTACAGCGTGTCTCTGGAACGCGACGAAAACGTAGAAAGTCCCGCACCACAGAAATGAAAGCTTTCGTATCGCCAGTCTTCATCTGGTATCTCGAACGTGGAGCCTCTGCTTGCAAAATGTAGGAATTTTCGACATTAATGAGCTTCAGGAATCTCCTATTTCCGTGGGCAGCGCGGTTGCCGCGAGGTGGTTAATAATTCCTCTAAACGGCTGCAGTTTTGCGGATTGAGGCTAGCCGGAATCCACGGGTTCAGTGGATGCTTGTTTGGCAAACGACGGTGAAGGCAGCAGCGCGACTTCTCAGCGTTTTAAAAGAGATCTTTTGCGTGAACCCGTTTCAATATTGTCGCCTCTTAAACAACCCCGGGCCAGAGCCACGCTGACTTCAGGGGGAGTTGCTGCAAGCGAACGTGGGGTGTCGGCGCGGCGGCCGAGTCTTGACAAATACGCGCGCCCCGGTAACAAGGTTATTAGGTCTACGAGAATGCTGTGCAGTTTATCTTGTCATTAGTTACAATTTTCCCGGTAACAACCTCGACCAATAGCGAAAGAACCTCACGACGCGATTAGCGATTCGCTCGCGTTTTTATTCCGCGCTGCGATTCGGGCGATGATATTCTAGTCACGAGTCCGTTTTTACACGGCCAGAATTTTAGCGGATTCGAGTCGGAGCGACTCGGAGTGCTGTGTCCTTTATTTTGTCGCAAGTTAATAGAGCGGGCGACTATGTTTCCGAAATATTTGTATGAGCGGCAACACGACGATGCACGTAATTGGAGAACATGTTTGTAGAAGTTCCTGTTTTTGTGAGTCGACCCAATGAAAACATGGACTTTTATGTGCCCTCGCAGCTCCAACGACCGGGAACTGGTGTTTCTAGAAGTTTTTTCATTGGGAACGGTACAACAATTTTGTTAAATAAAACAAGAACTGTGCGAGTCGATGAAGTATTTAAATCAGTTCCAAGCATATTTAATGCCACTGATGATGGAACCAAATTTTCCGTGATTTTTACAAACAAGTCGGCACGAGTCTCGCGAATGCTAGGCTTCACTATCGTCCCTCGAGCCGTCTAAATTTGTTGGATTGTCCGCGTAAACCACAGATTTACCGTAACCCCAGAGAAAAAGGTCTAATGACGTAAAATCGCATTTTTTGAAATAAACATTTTCGCAGAAGTCTCGCTTTTGAAATAAACATTTTCGAAGTCTGTGTGACATTTCGAACCATCTTTGATAATAAATTCGATTAATTCGTCAACGTTGCTCGGTAGAACGTAACAAATAAAAATCTAAGAAGAAATAGAAAGAGGCGTGAAACACGTGTATACGAGTTCAATTAAAAAATATAGCGTTCCTACTGAGAAACTCTTCATTATTAACACATTACCGACGGGAAAACGAGAATTCTCGTTTTATTTTACGCACTGTAACATACATTTATTAGTGTTTTTCTGACAGTTGAATGCATATAACTCTTGAGAATCTCAATAAAATATATTAATTACAAAAATACTTGTCATATTCTTAGTACACATGTGTTGAAGGAGTTCTACATTATTAAACTCACCCATCGTATATGAAAGTTTTAATAAAAATGCTCCGTCTTTAATGTTTTCATTGTTACGATGTTTCCTTTCCTCGAATGAGTACGGTGTGCCGATGAGAAGCCGGACCGATTAGTATCCGTTTCGTTCGAGGTACGAGATGCGTATGGTTTTGATGCCCAGTTTATCGTGGCTCGTCACGACTCGGCGAAATGTACCGGAAATCGTGCAGCAATCAAGGAGATATCGAGTTCTCATGAAAAATAGATCGCCACGGTGCTGAGAATTTCGCGTATCCGCCCGGGAACTTTGCGAACACGTTACGCGCAGATAGCGCGACCCAGGCTAACGCGTCTGACCATTACCACGCTGTTTCTACTTGCTGCATCAGGCCAGGATGATGCGTCCGCTGCATGCTCTCGCCATCGGTTTACCCGGTTTCCTGGCATTCCAATCGTCGACCCCAATGTTCACAATCGTTTGTGCCGCGGATAACATTATGAATAGACTTGCGGATGTTCATGCGAATTTAGCGCGGCGAAGTGTGCACAATGTAAACACAACTAATCGTTCGAAAATCGAGTATTTTCGCAGACAGAAACTGTCTGCGACGTGAAAGACGTTTGAAAAATACGATTGCAATAAAGCTGCAGCTGAAAATGCGCAATATTTTGCGTCCACTTGGTACATTGAGTCTCGAATTTTGATAACGCCATTAAATAACTAGCTCGTGACAGTCTCGCGCTAAAATTTTCAGAATATATATAAGCTACCAAGGTCTACGAAACGCGTTGTATAAGTTTTCGTTGTAAGATTTGATTAATGAGCGGGTTGGAATAATAGTGGCGTATGTCAGATTTTCGAAAATTTCGACCTGTGTCTTAACATATAATTTATACATGTCAAAATGTTCAAAAGACAACGTAATTGTGAACGTAATTGTGAAATATCTTAATACTAAATTTTGTCGATAAAGAATACACGTGTTAGTAAACAATAATTGTTCCTCACAATGAGGAAAACGTGACTTACGCCACTGTGATTCCAACCCGCTCAAATAAGTTAAAAGACGCAAGTTTCCGAAAATTCCGAAAAAATTCTGTCCAATTTTAAAATAATTATTCTGTTTTCAAAGGCGTCCGGATATTCATGCAAGTCACTATATACAATAAAATACGTACTTCGATTACTCGACACGTGCGAGCAACGTTTTCTAGCCACAGAGAATTATAAGACGAAAATCAACATTGAGCTCGAACAGGTATATTAAAAAACTGACACGTACGTATCCGGATGTATCCGACAAATGTCAGCGAAAGATCGTCCTCCAATTTCAAGGACCACTCCGACCACCTCTGGAGCGTCATTTACAACGGCGAGCAGTCGATTTATTCCAAACCCGGGCAAAAACGAAGCCACGCAGACCGATCGAGGTATATTCCCACACCGGAAGCGAAAAAACCGCGAGCCCCTCGTCCTGAATCGTCCTCCCCTGCGATAGCTAGGACACCGGAAGCATCTTCCCCAGCATCTTCTTCCCGTGGCAAATAAAAACAGGCTCTTACGTATGTGCGTCGAGGGGATGCTCGTAGAAAAGGAAAAAGAGGAAGGAGCTGAATATCTGAACCCTCGACGAGGCGAACGGAGGTGAAGACAGAGAAAGAAGAAGAGGAATAGGAAGAGGAAGAAGAAGAAGAAGGACGGGGTAGTCTAACCGTGTAGAGGGGTAGACTCCACACGTGTCTGCCCTTCCTGCGTCACACGTTTTCCCCGATAGTCGACCACGTAGCGCAATCTCCAATTCGTCGTCGGCATCGGTGTTCCTCATTCCCGTGTCGGTGTGCTTGTTCACAGAGAAGGGGGTTGTCGGAGGGCGCATGTCCGACCGACGACGACGGCTAGGAGGGCGCGAGAGGAAGCAAGAGGGAGCAAGAGGGTGGAAGAGCGAGGAAGAGGGAGCAGAAGGGTGCAACACGGAGGCTAGAGGGAAAACGAGGGGCCAGTGTTCATCCCCACCTCGGATCTCGCGGTATCCGGCACCGCCGAGCCCTGGTCACTAGTCCGACCAGTCTACCCTGTCACGGCACGTCACGCGTACTCGTTGTTCCGCGGTTCTCTTCTCTCGCTCTCCCTCTGTCGCGCGATTCTCCCTCGCTCTCTCTCGCTCCCGCTCGCTCTCTCTCTCTCTCTCTCTCTCACGGTTTCACGCTGGCACCCCTCCCGTGGTCGATCGCCGGGGAAAAAAAGCGAACGGAGACGGAGGAACACGCGAAATCAACAACGAAAACACGCAGCGAGATCGGTGCGCGCGGTTCGCGGCGATCCGTGGTACGATCCGCGTGCACGCATCACGAGGACTGGACCGGTCCGATGATCGATCGACAACGATTCCGAAGATACGCGTTCCGGACCAACTTTCCGGAAAGTTGCGGGGACTGCAC
>JAQQRN010021276.1:21177-32360 GCA_028455555.1 Augochlorella aurata | reverse complement strand
AACGTTCTTACTCAGAAAACTTAATAAAAGTGTGCGATGAGAAAAGTAATTAAATGCATGAAGACTCCAAAACTATGAATATCTTCTTAAGTGTCCCATTTAAGAATTTTTAACTACATTTTGAAAAATGTTTGTAACTTTAATGATCGCAACAGCAATGATGTGTGCGGGAACTTTTTACGATTACAAGGTTCCCTTAAAACCGTCTAACTTTGTCCCAGAGAGTTTTCCCACGCGGCCATAAATAACGGAGATATTTTTGCCTTCTATCGTAAGCGTCTGTGCAACTATAGCACTGAACTATAGCGGTAAATACAAAGAGCACGGACAACTTTTTTTATAGGAAATATGCAAATCATGTGTAGCGTTCATACACATACACGTCGCATCGATGTTAGCTGATATAAAGTTGGACAGAATTTGCCTTGTAAATCGTGGCGTTCCTCGCCCAGCTCTCTTTCCACCCCTTCATTCGTTTCCCAGAGGAAGAGAGATGAAGATACATAGAGATAGCTAGAAAAAGATAGCAAGCGAGAGAGAGAGAGAGAGAGAGAGAGAGAGAGAGAGAGAGAGAGCAATTTAATTACTTGTCGTTTCGTTTTGTCTTTGCTTGCAGAACGAACTACCGTCTCCATGCTTGGCAGCGCCTTTCCTAGGACCACTTTAGGTGAGTTACGGCACGGGAGAAGCAGCGATGGAAATTTCTCTATTAAAATTTCAGTCAATAAGACTGCCTTCCATCTTGCACTCTTCGTCAGCCGCGATGCGATTCGAAGCACCCTTCACTCGCGGAGGTTTATTATCGAACGAGCACAAAGTACTCGCGCATTTTAAAAGGGAATCGATACCTTTCGGATATGCTAAGCAGCTCGACATGCACGGAGGAAACTACTTTTCCGTGTAAAAACGAGTAAGTTCCCTTTATATGGGGACCCGATAAATCCCATTAACGTTGCCGAGTCGACAACAGGTGCACGGGCAACTAGTCGTTGATCGGAAAATTACTTTCGGATGCTATCGATTTCTTTGGTTCCGTGTCACATGTCGCAGACGCGCTGCAAGATCTGATGAATTACGCGTGTCCTTCAGCAATATACTAACTCCGGTAATATCTTATTTACAAGCTCCTGCGTGCTCTTACGTGCTCCTTTGTTTCAAAGAATTTATACTGTTCCTAATGTCTTTCGAAAGTTTGGTGTTGCGCGAATATTTGAAGCTCGACGGACATGAAAAATTCATATCGCGAACGGTGATCGCGATCATCGACCTGGTCAAAGAAATTGTGCGACACTGAACTTGGGCTGAGAACTTGAGAGGGTAGTAAGGCGAGTTATACAATGAATAGAATACTTAAGCTGCGCGTTCGTTAAAACGATCGTTATTATATTATCGCAGGCGAGTTGTTTTATTGCTTTTGTACATCCCTTGACACAATTCTAACAGTTTTAGATAGTTTAATAGCTTGTTATAGCCTAATGATATAAAACAAAAGTGACTTCCACATAGGTTGTAGAATATTTTCATGCTTTCATAACAAAGAGTGCACTCGTAGATACAGAAAATGAACCAGATTCTCAAAGGAGTTCATATAAAATAGAATCAGTCCTCAGTTAGTCTATATGAGTATAGTAAAATAATTCAATTTAAGAATACGAATGTTGAAACAATCATAAAATCAATTGTACCTTTTAAAAATAAATCTCAGATAATTAATTGTACAGATTTACCACCAATGTTATTCATACTTCTGGCATATAAGAGTGTTCAGTCGCTTAATTTATTGATGATAGACTTGATAAAAAATATAATAATGAACGAGAAAAGTCAGTGAACTAGAGATATTCTAACCAGGTGGTGAATACTGTGGCTTACTGGAGCCGAACGCAAAGAATGCTTCACTGAAGATGCTAGATTAAGAGAAAGACAGAGAAATTGGATGGAAAGTCGGAAATTTAAGAGCTGAAATGGCTAAAAATGTGTGGGAACGAACAAATATGGATGTTAAATATCCACGGGGATATTAACCAGGTTTGCATAAGTCTTTGAGAAAAGATAATGAGCAGAAAGTCGACGAAAAATAATCATAGGACAGTTCGCATAGAGAAACCTATGGAAATCAAAAAAAAGGATTATAATTTGCTTCATACTTATATGAGATAAATATAAATGTGGCAAATTTTGTGCATTTATGATAAAATGAGTAGTTGAACTGTGAAATAGCAAAAATATTTAAACAATTTGGAAAGATTATTATATCAACTCATTAAAAGACGAGAAATAAATGTCTACGTAGCTTCTGCATCTTGGAAATTGATAAAGACAATTTTTATTCGGCACAAAAATCTGTAATTATCATCTCACCTTGAAAGTAAAAGTGCAACCGATAGTATTGCGAAGGTTAAATAGGGCATTACAGTGCATCTATTTATGCAGGACGAGCCCATAATCTGGGACATAAAGCGAGCAAAATTTTAGGTCCAAGCAAAATCAATTAACAAAAACTTGAAAGCTCTTAGTCGACATTGCTGCTACAGTTTTTATCCCGCGCTTAGGTGCAGCGCATGCGACGAACGCACTCTGTCGAAAATTGAGATTTTCACTTAGAGTGATTAACATTCAACCTCCCGTCTCTTTAATCTCGTGATCACGGGATCGCGCGTCCCGATGAACCAAAGTTTTCCGACGCGTTCTACTTTTCGGTTCCATTTTCCAGTGACGCATATATTATATAGGTTCTACGTATATACATATATGTATATATGTATATATATGTATATATATGTATATATGTATATATATGTATATATATGTATATATGTATATATATATGTATATACATATATGTATATACATATATGTATATCGCGCGGGCGACGGTAAAACATGGAGAACTTTGTTGCTCCTGACATTGGATTCCAAGTTCTGAGTTTCGAGCATCGTCCCTAACATAACACGACCGTACAGAAACATATGAGTGCTCCGAGACTAGTTCGAAAAGTTTTTCAACGCAGAACGGGCTGGTTCCTCGCGTGAAAATAGTTGAAACTGTAGAATGAAATTGTTTCTTACTATTATGTTTCTTAGACGGATCTTTCACATGTTGTTCGGTAAAGACGCTTGCTACAATATTCGAAAAACCTTTTAAAACAGAATAGAACAGAATAAAACAGAATTTGTTTGAGACATTAGAGGTACTAGTTTATTAGACAATTCTTTAAAAAATTGTCATTATTTGAAATAACAAGGCGGATAAAAAGGAGATGCTGTTTAACTTTTCTATCCTAGAATGATTTTTCTATTTTATTGAAATCGGTTTAAGAAGAATTTGTTTGCGTATTGCCTAGTAAATTCATCTTTTCAGCATCGCAAACATATTTGCAAAAAGATACTCCGTTTTAAAATAACATTTTCAATAACTTTACACGGAATAACTTTTTCAAAATTGAATTAAGCAGGGAATATTTTGTACTCTTACTGTAATAAATTTCTGAAATCAACTTTTTAAGAATTTTGAAAATTGTTTACACTAATACAGTAACAAATTTTGATGCCTCGTCATTGACGTAAGCTCAAAATTTTCATTGGGTGAGAAAGTTTGACTACAAGGCCAGTTTGTTCTTTGCCAGACGATTCAACTTGCTGCAGGTAATAGAACATGTGTATTAGTTTAGGATTAGAGTTGGTCGAGCGGGTGAAAAACGCCCTTGAAACCAAGTCGAAACGATGGACAGTGCGATAAGCTTCTAAGAAAAAGATTTCATGCTAAGTTTCAAACCTCTACCTTGACCGAGGAGAAATAACTAAACTTCCGATGCAGTGAAAAGCAAGGCGAGTAATCGTTCAAGAGGCAATGGATATCTCATAAAAGTTTTACCTTCTTTCTACTGTTGCTGCATTCAATAAAAGATAATTGCTATAGTGTAAAACAACAATTTTCTCGTAAACTGATTATAAATTAAAACAAATTAATCGATCCTTTCCCTTTTTTTAGAAAATATTTCTAATAGAAACAATAGCTTACTTTAGCATTGTTTAATATTGCAGTATTGTATTACTAGATTGAGGATCTTTATGTAAAATACAAATTTTCGTCATCAATTTCAAGAAATGAGAGTCGAATAAAAATACATCTCTTCTCTTAATAGTTTTAATTATTTAAAAATAACTATTACGTATTTCACGTTATCAGTTTTCTCATAAATACATAAAATCTGCAATCTAATTATTATTAAACAAATATTATGGAAATACCAGTACATTATCAACTATTCATGAAAAGCTATTTATATGTGAACAACTGTAATTTTAATAATAATTAGATTACAATTGTTCACATATATATAGCTTTTCATGAATAGTTGATAATGTACTGGTAATTCCATAATATTTTTTTACATTTGCCTATTGCAGATACTTTATTCATATTTGTTTTATACTTTATTCATACGTGTGTCAAAGTCTAAAGATTAGGAAAATAGCAATTGTTAGGACTTCAATTGAAGCAAATGAGGTACAGTTTGAAAATGATCTACACACTGCACTATATCAAGAAAATAGCTTGTCACATTTAACATAATATTGCATATAATAAATGTTATTATAAAATATCGTTTCTCGTCTGCAGAACGAATAATTCCCTGTCTAATTTCCTGAAATTAAAAGACACCAACATTTTTCGAGCGTAAAAGCAAATCAGGCTGCCCTTTTGAGCGTACCAGGAAGCGATAAAGGCAGGTAATTGGGAAACGGTCAGAACTTTCTGGTAGATCCAATAATATTGGGTAAGTGCGAAAGTTTTGATGGATTAATAAAGGATGGTGTGATCGCCATTTACTTTGTGGAAACAGTGGAGAATCTTGTTCAACTCTTATCCGATCTCGGTATACTAGGTAGTAGATCATTCTTCTTCGGAAATATTCAGATTCGAAATAGTCTGACCGGTGTGAACCATTTTGTTTTCAAAGAAATTTGGAAATTGACGTCGACGCGTTTGCGTGACACTGGCTTACGAAAAATACTTTTTAAATACATCAATATTTTTATACTTCTTTCATTTTCTTTCTTTATTTCAACGGAAATTAGATTCGATTTATAATAGAGACATTCAACTACTATCAATTGTTTATTTGGCATATCTCTCTGTCATGTTCAGATATTTGAGATAGCTCACTGAATTGAATATACATGTTATCAAAAGCCAAATGGGCATTTGCTATTACACACATTCCCCTATTCAGTGAAATTCGTGTTAATAATTTATATCTACTCGATTATATCTTAACCCATGTATATAGATTATGTCATTCTGATTAAAAATGAAATTATAAACTCTTATCCTTTTGTTATTAAACCATTACTTGAACTGACACTGTCTCGTATGCATAGTAATTGTTAACAATCTTTGCAGATAGAAAAGCAATTTATAATTTACTTTTTAATAAAAATGATTTCTGCTTTTGTGTACGTGCGAGGAATTTATGGATCATGTGTATGTTCGAGATACGATAAATCTTCATTATATTTTGGTGTCGTTAACGTTGTTATGAGTTGCAAACAATTAAGGTTATATTTATATAGCCTTTATAGTCAAAATCGCAGTTTTTCACTACTTTCGCAACGCTACATTTCGTACGAGAGTTAAAAATTGGTGGGACCTCATTTTAACTGGCTTCGTGGGGACCGAGTGGGCCCGAACAAAGCAAGACGCAACGGATAATCGAGAACTAAGGAAAAGAAACTGGTATCTTATATATCTCAAATAAGAACAAAATAAACAGTGAATAACTCATCCCTATGGACACACTATTGCATATGTATAAACACTCGGGTGATACCTGGGCACGCTTGGCCCTAAATAACAGTTTTGTTTGTTGATAGTCTTGAATGTGGCTTGATGTGGCGGTTTTGATTGGTACAGCAGGGCAAAGTATGTTATTATATCGCGTACGAGCTCCATGCTGACTAAACAAGATTGCTCTTAATCAAGACCTTGAAAAATCAAGACCACAGATAATTGCAGCCCGATTAATAGAGGTTCCACTATGCTGTTCGACTGCTATGGTCGTTAGTATCGTACGTTTTCTGTTTCGTGTTCACATGTGGTGTGTAAAACTCTTCATGTATTACATGAAAAAATAACGATTATCATAACCTTTCCATATTAAAATTTATACAGTAGTTGCATTATACTCATGTAAAGTCCGTGACAAAAGGATGGCACATTTTACAACTCGCAAAATATTAAAATTCGCAAAATTAAACTCCGCCAGTTGAAATAATTGTTTTTGAAACAAAAAGAATTTTTATGGGAACATGGCGCGACAAAATGATGGCACTAAAAATTATGCATAGCAATGAATCAAGGAATGATATTTATTATCCTACGTGTGATTAGGTATGCATAATAGTTACGAAACAAGTATAATTTTATTATAAAAAGATTCATAGTTTTTAATATAATTGTAATGTCCCATTCAATGTGTGTTCCATTGATGACAGTTCTTCCCTTTGAACTAATTGGTAGTAGTCCCTCTTACGATAATATCATTCAGGGAATTAAATAACGATTTGTGAACGATCATTTTAACAAACGTGCAGTTTAAGTGTTCATCCACAAGACAGGACGCCTTACGTTAACATTTTTCCGAAAATCCTAGTGCTCTTATAGGAATTTCGTGGGCTATAGCACTCTAAAGATCTTTGCACACAAGTATAGTAAGTTACGTCTACCATAATACAATCTTAATAACATAATTTCATAATATTTTTTAAATTCTTTATATAAGTTATTGTATTTTATTTTATCTTATTTTATCCATTTTTGTAATCGGTAAGAAAAGTCAATAAAATTCATCATATAACACAATCTTAATTTTTATGTTAATACAGGGTTCAAAAGGGTAAGGGCAACCTTTGACAAAATTTCAATATTTTACTCTTGTAAAATATCTTAAGAACAGCGAATAATATTCCAAAAAACTTAGAACAAGAACTGATGCAAATTATGTTTCAACCTTGGTTTGAACAAAAGGTTGTTTTCGCTTCTTCGAGCCGTCTTATCAGCACCAAAAATATACGGTTGCATTAGGCTTTACTTACTCAACCGGTGTGCAAAGTATCGTATTTCTTGTATTATATTTGACGAGTACGCAAACATCCGTTGTGAGTTAAAGCGAACCTTCGCAGCGCTGTCAGGACCAGAAAGCGAATAGTGCAAGTCATGAAAAAAATGTCGAACTTGTGGTACAGCGTCACTTGGGTGTTTTTGGTTGTTCAGTTGCAGAGCCTTTCGAGGATGGGTTCCCGAAGGAGCGGGTCGAGCGGGAGCCGGGCGAACGCTGGCGTTCTGAAGGAACGCGCCAACATGTCGTTCATGTTGGTGGTGATGTTCTTCGCGGTGTTCGGCTTGATCGTACTTACAGAGATATTCTTGATCGACGAGAGGCGTGGCGTCGGTGTAGGTGGCACAGGAGCCTTGGGAGGTCACAGAAGCGGACATCGATTGCCGGCTGCGCCAGATCGTCCAGATTATGGGGAACTCGGAGTGAGTACGCAATTAGAGCCATCTGTATTCGTTTAATTGACCGAGCCGATTCTCTGGCTATGATTAATCCCCGATTATCTCCTGCTACCGCTAAAAACGTGTCGTTTCACGAATATAGTTCGTCGGAGATTTTATGTTCATTACTTACGGCGAGGAGACAGTTAACACGTTCACTGTCCAGGTTTTTGGTATCTGCAACATTAACCCTTCCAGTGTCGACTAAACCGAGAAAATATAGTAGAAGACGTTTTTGTAGTACTTTTTATGGCTTCATATCATTATGCGAAGGTCGTCCGAATTGTTTTATTTATTTATTTATTATCCTACCTGCTTAATAGCAATTAGCGACTACTTGTGCGATTGTATCTGTTGGATTAGACGTGGATGTAATATGTACGATAGTTTTTTCTACATTAGATGATTAAGACACATTAACATTTTGACCACCTGAATGAACTCCCAGCTGCAATACTTGCGAAACATTGGGACATTATTTCCAATAGACACACGAAAGCCTGAACAGTAAGAACTGTATTTTGTAAATGTTTAGATTTTACTTGTCCGCGATTAGTAAGTAACACAATAGTAAATAATACTAAATAGATTTGAATCTTACAATTATTACAGTTTTAAAGATTCTAACTTTCCCCTTTACATTTTTACTGCTCAACAATCTCAGTAATTTATTGGACAGTATGGAGCAGGGTCAACGTGCTCCGATGTTGACACAGAGAAAATCTTCCGGCGCTGTGTATCCGTAATCCAAGCAGGGCAAGACGTAAGAAGCTGTTTGCTCGAACTTCTAATATAACGGTGCACGTGTGCGAACGTGTGTGCATTGGCGAACGTTATTAAATTGTTTCAATTCGCCGACGGTGAAAGTAAATTCACGTTGATTCTTGAAGTCCTCTAGAGAAGTTATAACATGAAATCTTGTATTCCGGATTAATCTGGCTTCGTGTTACGCCATTCCCAGGTACGATAATCCTGTTTTCTCAGCAATCTAAATATACTGTACTTACCCCTGGGAAATTATTTTTTCCAAGGTTTTAAATCAGTTCTAGTAATATTGATTGCTTTGGTTTTCTTCGTTCTTTAAATGAAGAACAATTTTCGATATTGTAGAAAGCAAGGGTTGATGACGTGCGAGACTGATCACCGTGATTGAAATATGCTTCATAGCATAGCATAGTTATATTAACACCTTATCGACGGGCTTATCGATGACAGAATTCAATTTAACGTCAAACGGCGTCGTCCGTAGATAAGGTGTTAATTAATATTCAAGTTTCGAAGTTTGCCAATTCTCAAAGTGATTGTTCTTGGAAAACTGGTTTTACATTCTCGAGAAAAATGTGAATGAAAAGTAAACTATTTCTGGGTAATTATTATTCGTGTTACTTGTAATGGGATCATTTATAATAAATGGAACGAGGTTTGTCCGAAATTGATCGGTCAATTAGATTTCGCGTTCTCGGCACGTCAATTCAAGGAAGTTCAAAGAAAACGGTTTAAGGGTTTTGATAAAATACCAAGATAACTAGAGCCAACCAATCGATCTGTAGAGTTTGCCTGGTATCCGCAGACCATAATGTAAGCCACCCTTTGACATGGGATCTCGAACACTAATTGTAAGTAGGAATACTTACTGCCTTATAGCAAGCTGTTCGTCGTATCAAACGCTGAGTCGTTTCACTAAATGCGCGATAATCGCGCGATTCTCGCAAACTGAATCTTAAAGTTCTGACGACACATTTCTCAAATGTTCTGTTATCTATTTCTTGAAAGAATATGTAGATTCCTTTAAAGTGGTCATACGAAGATACGCCCTTAAAATACCCATGTCAGATTAGCGTCGCTGCAATTGCACGAAATCCTCTTTTAAAGAGCCTTGCTATTCTACAATAGCTTCAAGAACCCAACTTTTTTACATTTTTCTACGTTTTTGGGCTTCCGAAAAATAATTTTAACGCGTTGTAAGTAAATTTGGAAACTTGACTACCTCGCAACCCCTGCTAGTGCAGCAGTTGGCGTAATCGGATCGGGACTGAAAATCTACGTTAAAAAATAAGTCGAAAATATAGAATAAATTGTTTTCGTTGTCGACAAAATCGCGAGAAATCCTTCAATTTTTTAATTCTGGATAAATTTTATTATCGATAATATTGTCGAAAATAATGTCCGCGATATCTATTACGCAACTGTGCTCTTACAATTAAATTTCTACGCACTCTGAAATGTTATCCTGCGATTTAATTTGTTCAGACGCTATGATAATTTTTTCTTGTTCAATATTCGGTATTGCGTCAGTATATACAATAGACTTAACCGATGACTCCGTAAATAAAAATTCAGCGGGACAGTTCTGTAGATCATGGTTAAGAGTAATAATAGAGACACTGACAATACTGACAATGTTTACAAATGTAGTGATTTTCAAGGGCAAAGATAGTTCAGTAATATCCGTTGAAACTTGGTCGAGTGAACCAAGCAGATTCTTAAAGTCGATTTTTTCGAAAACGACGTTTCCAATAAAAAAAATTTATTCTATATTTTCGACTTATTTTTTTACGTAGAATCCGTCCGTATCCGGTTGTATCACCAGTTACATGATACTCTGTATGCGATATTACTTATATAAGAGTGCGTGAAACTTTAAACACGTTTTCGTAATTGGCTGAGTTGACATCTCGAAAGCCGATTTACTTGAAACTTTGTAAATAGATTCACTTGTTATCCCGTCAACGTACGAACTGTATAACAAGTCAAGTTTCGCGAAATCTCGGCTCGAGTAAGAAGCATGCTCTTTGCGAAAAGCGTTATATTTTCTGAATACAAAATGAGATGAAAATCGTGCGAGTCTCTCTGAAACGAAACAGAAACTTTGCAGGTCGGCTTTATCGCGGTAATTGATCTCGTAACCTGTTCGAACCCCATGGATCGTGATCCAGTTTGTTCGATCGAAGAAATGTACATATTTATTTTGCACCAGAAAAGTGTTTTAACCAGAAAATGTTTATCGACCGGTCAATCTGCATAAACGGTCAAAAGAAAATCATGCGACGCGTAATAACGGCAAAACACGTGCAGCTCCGACGATCTTCTCAGAAAATGAGCCACGCAAGCACATTTTATTTTGCATTATTTATTCATTCGCTCGACTATCTTGTTCCACGCAGAGCTGGAGAATATTTATACAGAAAATGTATGAAATACTATTTTAAATACTAGATTTTTCACAATTTGGACGAAATAGTCTTTCAAATAAGACATAAAATATTTTATTTTGATAATCTAAAGCATAAAGTAAAATATTTTCTATTTTAATAACGTAAAGCATAAAATAGTACACTTTCCATAGTTGGTTCTTAATTACAAATGAAATTTATTGCTTTCAGAAGTATTCATTTAAGAACTGTATTGAATGTATGTTTATAATACTTTCTTTGATAATAATAAATGAAATAAATGAAATAAATGAAATATTCCGAACTGTCGCATAAATATTTTCAGTGTTTTCTAAATAAAATCCTACTTGAAATAGTATCTTTAAAATGTTTTAGAACGAATCAAATATTTTATTTTTATTTTCAAGTACAGTTTCCCGAAGAAATAAAATATTTTATTTTTCAAAATACAT
>JAQQRN010021275.1:0-15007 GCA_028455555.1 Augochlorella aurata | reverse complement strand
ATATTTAATTTATATATTTTACATTTATATTTAATTTATATATTTTATATTTATATTTAATTTATATATTTTACATTTATATTTAATTTACATATTTTATACTTATATTTAATTTATATATTTTATATTTATATTTAATTTATATTTATGAGCGCCTACAGTTACTAGAACGGTTACATACTGACGGCAAGAGAACAGAATGTTATTTTGACTTTAAAAAAACCGCATTTTCGGTGCATCTACAACAACGAAACGTTTTCTTAGTACCTGCTGTTCAATAAAGAATTAATAAAATCTAGTTTTCTCGTTTTCGTCGTTTTAATAAGTAGCTGAAGTATATTAAAAAGCACATTATTTCCACTTTTGTACGGACTTTCAGAACTCTTGTGAATAGATTGATTGGTTTATCAATCAAACCTACAACGACCGAGCATCGCAGTAACCAATTTGGCATTTGCATTCGTTCGCGAGTCACGTTTATTTGTTGGTGTTTATTGTGCATCGGAATAAATATTACAAACGGGGACAGTTCGGTATTGTCACGTGCAAACAACGGGCACAAAGGGTCGCTATAACGCCCAACTGTTTTGTCACCTCTTTATAAAAATAACGGATTGCTCATTGGTAGATATTCTTTAGAATCCGATAGGATTTTATTCGGAATGAAACGAACGAAACGTTGGAAGCATTCCCGGATACGGACATCAAAAACCATATTAAAACTTTTTTAATCCTGCCCTCGCACTCGACGAAATTCTCCCATGCATATCTCGCGCAGTTTTTAAATAGATCGCCTGAAGTCGTTCCTGGTTTCGTTACCCCTCTTGCCGGAGCCCGCCGGCCGTTCCCCAATTCCTGAGGAAAGTTTAATTGTTTGCATATTATTATAAACAGGTTTTTTCTCTTCGACCGAAGCGCTCGCCATTACCTCGCTTTTCGAAGCCGTCGAGAGGGATTTCGATGGTACACGCGTGTACTTCAATATGTCCCATCGTCAATCAAATGTCGTCGATGGATTCTAGTGCGTTTGAAATATAATAAAATCGATCCATCCTCTGTGTCAGGATCGCGGCGCAATGTGAAATGACGTAAACTTCCGGTGAATACCCACGGCTGTGTTCCATTCGTGCGTCGATTGCGAAGAATTAATATTAGAATTACTTTGCACGAAATTGGAGAACCCGCCAGCCTCGTCTTTCTATCCCCTGCATAATCAAGTTTCATTTGTGTAATAAATATCACCCAACATTCCAAAACGTTGCGTTAAAAATTAATAACTGGACTGTGGATTTTCATGCAAAATAAAATATTTCTGTGTCAATTATAAGAAACAGAAGCTAGATAAAAATGTATTTCTCCGTTTAACAATGTCAACAACAGCTTATTCATGTAAAAATATTTGATTAAACCTTTTTAATTCGCACAAAAAAATGAAATAGAAGAATGAAAAAATTTATTATGTCTTATTCAAGAAATATAAAGTTAATTATGCTCGAAAACAAAGCAAAGGCACAGCAATTGATCACTCTAATATATGGTCATCATACGCATTCATATCTTACGTCCTTCATTTCCCATAATAATGTTTTTGAAAATTATGTGCTAGTTATTATCGATTTTTCGTAGAATATAGAATAAGACGTGAAACACTATGAAACTTTGTCGCTGAGAAAATCGATTCTGAATATTCGGCGAACATTGGACAAGTAGGAGTAAATATCTAGAGGAAGGGGATGTGGTATGTCATGATCAGACACGGTAGCTCATGGCTAACCAATACTACTGACCAATTTGATGAATTTTCATACTTGATTCTCTTTTTATAGATTTTTAAATACAGATAATAGCCGTCTAAATATGGTACTTTTAAAAATGATACATTTTTGTGATGATATATATATATATATCGAACAAATGATTGCACTTACACCCTACCTTTTACTTACATGTTCTTTAAGACATGGACGATCCGAATCCAGTTTAACACTTGTGATTAATGTCTCATTGCTTTCACTTATAATTGAGCCGTTTATTTTTAAAGTGGCCTAAGTCCAGTTTTTAAAGACATTGAGCTGGTTATTTTAATATTTCGATTTATTTGTTATATATAATCTCATTTCAGCAAAATCTGTAGATCGCAATTTTTAGGAGGGTAGAAATACGTTAACAGAGAAATGGTAAACTGCTTAAAAATATATTTTATGCTAAAACGCAATATTTTTAAATATCTGGATTTTAAAATAAATGAACTTCGGCCACATTCAAAATAAACGGCTCAATTCTTGTCTTGTAATTCGTGTATTGGATTCATGTATGACTTTCTGTAGTTGTTTACTAACTGTTAGTAGATGGTTTGAATTTGCATCGATGTTCAGACAATATTTATTTCTGAAAATGACAGCGTTGGAATAATTTAAGACGTTTTCATTTTCAACTGGGAAATAAGTCGATCGCAGCAAAATTTTCGGTTCAGAAGTGGTTTGCATTATTTTGCGTTTCCTCTTTGAGTGATACTACTTGTACAGCATAATTTTATAATTATGCATCCCCATCATTATGAAATTATGGGGTTGCGTATTAAGAATGTACGCGAGGTTATGAAGGAAGTTAATAATTTTTGTCGTTGATTGAATTCGTACGAAATGGAGATAATCTATTCTTGTTGTTGGAATTGCGTGCAGTGCACCGTCTTCGGTAATACCTCGGAATTTACACAACTGGGCCATGTTCCGTTAAGGTAATGACATGACTCCAGTTCACAGCGGAAAGATTGATGCGTCGGGTCGGATTCAAGCAGTTTAGTATAACTGGATAGACTTTAGGGTAAACTATAACTACGGTGCATAACAAGTTGAATGTGATTAGTAGTGTGTGCATTTCAGTTTGTTTCATAGTAAGGTGTTCACCGTGCAGAACACGTGGCGGTAACATAGTATGTGAAATTATTGAATCGCGTTGTATTATCGTGCTTTCTGTATTTACCTCGTCGTGGGTCCTTCGTGGGCAATGAAAGCTGTATAATATGCACGTGTTCGTTATTACATTAACATGTATCGATCCTTTGCGGATCGTTTTGTTCATGTGCATTGTAATGTATTTTGTAATCTTGATCTATGAATTTTAAAAATTGTTAACGTTAGAATCTCTTTATAATTTCATTATTCGATTAAGCTGTGATTCAATCGTTTTTGCAATCTATATTAAAGTTTATTGATGCTTATTAAGCGCTAAGAAAGCGATTCCTTTAAAGTTTGGAACCGTGTGAACATTTGTTAAATCATCAGGATTTTGCTTCCACACGCCACCAGTTACATGAGACCTTGCGCCAGTTATTTTTGGAACGGCTTCGGCCCCTGTTTTAGAAGTCATGTAAGCGTGAGAAACGCAACAAAATGAAAACATTGACAAGGGTTTCAAACAATTTCCATTTATTTTTAACCTCTCCGAAATATCGATTCAAGACATAAATACACGCTCCATTCCTGTTCTTCGAAACTACAATTTTCAAATCGAAGTTGATGGTACTTTCTGATATATTTGACAAGTTTATGTTTATATAATACGAGGAGAAAACCTTTCTTGAGTTCCTCACATAGAAACATAAGGTACTGTATACCACTCTAAAGGAATATCTAACTACATGGCCAGACATCTGCGTCATTTATCGACGCATGCTGAATATGCTATAGTTCTCAACATGTTTCCTTAAGGTCTACACTAATAAATAAAATTGTAAATACTCATGAGCATACCCAATTCAATTTGGTCACAAAGGTCCGCTGTTCGAGTGTTCAAGGATGTGATGATAAATAAATATACAAACGAGTATATCGTCCGATCAAACATTTTCAGCTGTCTGGTGTCACAATCGCCAAATCACGCGCCAAACCTTCGAATTCGTTGAACATTTTGGACACTCGCGGATTCGTTCGATCCGATCTGTGTCAATTGATCGCCAGACAGTTTGAAACAACTGTCGACAACTCGCGGAATGGCGGAAAGTAGCGGATAATTCGCGGTGATAAAGCTAGCCCGGTGCTAACAAATTCGTCGCACGACGGCCGAGGATTGCCGCGGTTTTAATCGATCTTCTATCAGCGATTTGCCGTGTACGCGAACGTTCATATTCGACACTCAGCCAGTTTCTCGTCTACCTGCAGTTCAGCGGGAAAGGGATAAACAGGGTGCGCTGCAGTTATCCCTAGCCGGTTTTACGAGCGGCACTCAACGCGTTCGAAACAGGCGTCTCTCCCTGGATGCAGGGCCGTAAAACTTAATTGCCGTTGCAATCCGTACATACGTATGTACGTGTATGTACTTCAGCTCTATGTACTGCTGCCTTTATGTACACGAGCAAGCTGATCCATCGAGCCCTGGTATATTCGTCATATGAGCACTGTGCCCTTCAGCTGTGTCGCGGCAGCACCCTCGACCCTTCACCTTCTCTCCATCTCTTTTGTCTTTCGCCTTTGCAATACCTTTTCGTCTAAGGTAAATAGACTCTACTCCTAATCACGTTCCTGACATCGACCGATCGCTTTCTTGGTGTTACATTCGTAGAGAGAAACGTTTGTAACAAAGATAAATAATTCAAGATTCTATAACGAATTTTTCAATAACAAACGTAATCTAATAACGTCTCTCGAGATTGTTATATGAAAGGAAGTTATTAAGATGCTTTTAAGTACAGCATAGTCATTAAAAAGCTTGTTTCGGCTTCCGGTAGCTAAAGGGTTAAGAGGGTGTTGCGTATGGAGGTTGCAATTAATCGATTACTTCCTTCAGGTTTTCTTAAAGAAAATGTTAATACATTTCTAAAATTTCTTTTCTAAATTCTGGAAATTGATGAAGCCGTTCCATGGGAAACTTGAAATTACGTTTATCGAGCTGGTTGCTGTAATGTATCAAAAATTCTGGGCAGAGTGCAAATTTTAGAATACGCGTAGCGGTACTCGCCTTTGGACGTACACGAATGAAAATGATTTTTATGAAGTGCTCAATTATGATGTTCGCGTTTCCATTCAGTGATTATAATAAACATCACGCGTGGGAACAATATGTTTTATTATATGCCGACAAATACTCAGTGTCTAGTGTCAAGAGTTTTATGTTTGCGCGATGAGCGAAATTGAGATTATTCGGGATTCCAGTTTAAAGTGGGCAAGAATTAATGTTTGCATGCCATATTTTGAATTTCAAGAGTCCATAAATTTCAGAACGATATTTCCGGTAGAGATTCTCTACGAGAATTTCTCTTACTGGCAGTATTATATTTGGAATTCTGATACTGGCGGAATCTTAATGGATCCTGTTTCATTAAGAAGTATATTTCATTTTTGACATAACTGTCGGCAAGTCGAAAAACAATCTTCGTCTACAAACATTGCGACCCGTTGATTTATGTTACGAAATTGATTTACAGACGATCGCAATAATTTATGGACGAGGGAAAAAACAGTCTCTCATCGATTCATTGAAACCATGTTTTTTATTCCGTTTTTTGATTTTTATTACATTACGTACGAAATATCGACATTTTTAAAAATCACTCCAGGTTTAACTAACAAATTAATAGCCGACCATAACACGCGCAAAACATTTGTTGCTCGAAATATTCGACAATTTCCAGGTGTATGTTAACTTTTCGAATTAGCACGCCGATTGCCGAACGAGGAGATTTTAGCGAAACAAAAACTGTGAAGTTAAAATTTATTATCGCGATTGCTTTTTCCATCTCTTCGCATTTTGCAGATGATAATCAAATTCGGTGAGCTGAACATTCCTCCATTCTGCGTATATTGGCACGCAACATCATGTTGTCTAAGTTTGTCTTTCTACATATTCGACCATCTTCGCGATTGTTTTTAGTTTCGACAATTGATTCTCACATTTTTATGTATTCGTTCCACAGTCTTATATTGTCACTCTTGAAAGCCTCAATTCAAGTAAAAAATAACTACACATGAGTGGGTTAAAATCATAGTGGCGTAAGCAACATTTTCGAAAATATTGACTTACGTCTTAAAATATAACACGTTAAAAAAATGTTAAAAATGTTAGAAAGACTAGTGAAATAAATTATAAATTAAATTATCACAATAAATTTTGTCACTAACGAATACATATGTTATTAAACAATAACACTCCCTATTGCACACAATCAGAAAAGTGTGAAACATATTACGATGAGAATCCTGAATTAGAGAAAAAATGATCCCCAAGATGTTTCAGTGACATTCGCGAAGATACATGTTTCATTGATAACGTATAACTCTTTGGGACAAACAATAAATGTCACGTACGAGCGTCTCGGATCTGGAAACTACGCTAATAGCGTCTAACGAACGAATCAGCCGCGAAAGCGTAATTACTATGATTCTCGGAGAAAAAGAGGAGATGCTACCGGATCGAGAATAATACGCCAAACAGGCGAGTGCAGGTTCATCGCGTTAAAACCGTCGCCTAACCTGTGTATCCATAAATTATTCACGGCGTTCGTCGAAGATCAAAGGATTGTTCAGGTCCGCCATTCTGTAATGAGTTCCATTCAAATACTCCTTCATTATCGAGGTCGTCGTCGTTCCCGGAGTGTTTGTCTTTCCCTCCTCCGGCCGTTCTTCCCCCGTTTCCCTGACACCCTCTTTGATTTTGCCGGCACTCGTTTCGCGGGACGCTTCGAATTGCGAGGCGGGCGGCCACCAGTATCCGCATACGTGCTGCGGCTCCCAATGCACATCCTGGGACACAGTTCGGCCATCGGATCGAAGGATCGGCAGAACGGTGCCCGGTGCCCGGATTGGTGGTGGCGTGGCACGTCGCCGACGAACCCGAGTCGTGGGTGTGCGTCGTTTAAAAAGCATAGTCGAATGCTGCAAAATAGGATTTTGTCTCTCTGTTTCCTTCCAATCTAACCGGTGCGATGGCGCAAGTGGTTCCCTCAGTCATCCTGGGGCCTCTTTCGTCTGCTCGCGCAACAGCGGCGAGATTTTACGAGGTAAACGCAGCCATTTCAACTACCATCACCGGTCCCGGTGATTCTCCGGGCTTCTCGATCGTTGTTTCCACCCCCGAATCCGTGAATTTGATTAAACGGAGCCAGTCGAGGGTGTATCTACCGGTCGTGTACGACGCGCGCTCTCTCTGTTTCGTCCTCGATAGCGGCTCAGTCGAACGTTGCTTCAGCTATCCTGATTAATCGTACCTTCTCCCGTACATTTCCTCCCTCTACCTCCACCTCTCCTCCTTCCTCTCCGCCTCACCCAAATCGGCGCCCAAACCCTATCCGACCACCTTGCGGCGCCCCCGTTTGCCCGCTGTTTTCCGACAAAACTGCATTAACGGATCTCTCGCCGGATCCTGCGGCTCCCAGATATCGCATCCGGAAAAGAAACTACTTTCGGAATCCGCAGAATCTGCCACGCCACGCAACACGATGCCACGCCACCATCCTTCCGCGAAATTTTCGCCACGTTTTATACCGCCTATCCGCACGCCCACGCGATTATATTAAGGCTGATGCTGTTCTATGCTGAGAATTTCTCTGACTAATATACAACTATGCGTAACGAATTTTCCACGCACATCAACCGACTCGCGATACGTTTCCTGATTATCTGCGCCGTGGGAACAAATTCGCGAATTGTTCCGCCGTGTTCGTTATTATGGATTACCGAAGACGATGAAAGTTTACCCACTCTTAACGTTCGACCAAGTTCCGCCGGCTGTTGTGCTGCTCTGTTTTACATTCGCGGCGAAATTCAGTTCGGCTGTCCGCGCTGCTCTTTTTCCTGGTTGGCGGGAGATCCTCGTGCGAACTTCTTTGCCGATTAGTATAGATTCTATCGGTCCGCGTGGGAAGTCTGTCAACGCGAATTTCAGATTTCTTTTTTTATCATTGCTGTTATGTCTGACAATTTGGAACTTTTAGGGTGCGGTTACTAATCATGAGACAGTGTACAATCGTCTGATCAGATCAGATTTTCAGTCTGTATGAAATACTAAATAGTTAAACAAAATTTCGACGTCTGCAAAATTTTGTTGATACTTGTAAAGTATCGAATTTTACAAATGTTGATCTGATTCTATGGCAGATTCTCGAGGCACAACGAATCTCGAAATATTGAAGAAGTAGAAGTAGAATATTGTTCGTTGCATGTATCTCCATTGATAGCAATAGATAGATATATTTCATGTTAAAAAATGAAATTCATGAAATCTGAGATCAATTTTCCTAAAAATAGCAGAATAATATACTCTGACACTCGAAAATAGTGTCAAAGTGACACCGGGGACTGATGATGGTTAAAACTGACTGAGATAGACCGTAGAAATTCAGACGTTCTTCGGTAGAGGAGCAACGTGTTCCATCTTCATCTTTCACGAGAAATGAAATTCGCGTTAGTTACCATTTCGTTATAAAACTGGCTATAAACACTCGCGATAGGTATGCGTTTAAATTTTCAGCATATTTTTTCTTTAAACATTCCATGTTTCGCTCGCTATAACGGTCAGTCTGCGCAGGCAACCTGATGAGGAAGCTAAATAAAAAATTCGTGCCGTAAAGTAGCTCGTAAAGTAAGTAACGACTAGCGACGATGTGTCTGGAGTAAAATAATGTTGAAAGTACGAAAATGTGATGCACTGAATACCTGCATCAATTAGAAAATAAAACTGCTCCTTACTTCGAAGTATCGAATTAGGAAAACCGTTTTCGAAAGCGTTCGTCCCAAGTTTTTCTGCAGTTTCGAAGAACAGTTTGTGTTCGAAATTCGAAAGGCTTTCTACAGTTCTCTTCACGGTGATTCGAAGTTTGACATTTATAATGGCTTGTGATGCGCCAGTCACTGTTCGACGACAGGACGATGCTTCTAGTTCTCCGAGTTCTAATCAGGGACTTGAGAATTTGCCGGTTACAGACGCGAAAGCTAATCGATACAATGCTAAGAATAATTCTTAGAAATGATAGGTCGATTCGAACGATTACTACCGTGCAGACAAAATCTTTATCTTCTGTCCATAAGTGGTATTACATAGTTGGATAAAATGTGAGTAAACTTTTAATAAATTAACATTAAAGATAGTCATGGTATTACCTAGAAGAGATAAACGTGAATAAGTGTTTAATCAGTTAACGTTAAACAATAGTCACAACATTACATACGAGTGACGAAGTTGCTATGTTACGGTTTATAGTCAGTCGTTTTAATTGCAACAAGTCATTCAATTCCAAATTGACGCGAATAGAATCGAGAAGTGTGAGAGAATATTTAACATATATTTCTTTGTAATTTCCATCACTTGTATTTCAGGAAGTGAAAAATTACTATTACCGTTTAATAATCGATTATTAATAATCTGATAAACTCAGATAAAAAATGGAAAAGCGACAGTTTTCTTACATTTCTTGTACAGTGAATTAGTCTCTCTAACATTTATAGAAAAATTTAAGTCATTCAGACCAGTTTCAAAAAAGTTATAGCATTTTAAAAATTGTTTTCGAAAGAACTTAATCACCTAATATTGAACGGTCAAACTTGGAAACATTAATTTATAATGAAGTATACATTTTTACTGAAAAAATCACACACTTCACGCAAATAAAGCAGAAATTATAGAAGATACATGCAAGACATGCGCTTGTAACTTCGTCCATTAAGAAAATACTTTCAGACTGAAAACCCGTAAAGAAACAAAAACATAAATTTCGTTACTATTTCAAACAAAGAGAGAAATGCCCTTAGATGATTCGCGACAGGATTCGTCCATGCAATCCGTTTAAAACCCGCGAAAATCCCGCGAGCGTTCTCGCGGTAGCTTCGGCTTCTTCCGTCCGCGTCTTCGGGTTCTCGAAAACGTTGAGCGCAAGTTTATTTTCCGAAGAAAGACGGGCCACTGACAGCGATCAATCCCAGTCGAGAGAGCGGCTTTAGGATTTCGAGTTAATTGCGCGCTCTAACACCTGTTAATGGGACTGGCAATAGGGCTGTCAGGTATTTTGTGCCCGCGAGGTAAGCAGGGACGTGCACGGTGAACGAGGATGCGACAGGCGGTGGTGTCAGGGTACATACACGTCCGCAATTGGGCGAGCTGTTCGCTGAAGCGAGATAACCGTCCGCTGGTTGGAAAAAGAGAAACAATGGGGAGCGAGAGAATGCGAACGAGAGGAAGCGAGAGGATCCTTAACGTTGGGAATGAGAGGCATAGAAGGAGAGAGAGAAGAACGCTGGAACGCGGATAGAAGCGGAGAGGAGGGAGTTGCAATCTGTTCCCGATGGCTCCCTCACCGTGCTCTGTGGTTACCACTTTACAGTCCCTCGCCTGTAAAGCCATCCTTGCTTGGTCCTCTGTGTGCGCGTCAAACCCCTTCTGTCTCGCTCACCCTTGCAGCTCATCATCCTCTTTCTCTCTTCCTCTCACCCTCACACCTGTCCTCTCCCTCGCACACACAGCCTCTCTCTCT
The DNA here is from genome assembly GCA_028455555.1 of Augochlorella aurata. Lineage (NCBI taxonomy): Eukaryota > Metazoa > Arthropoda > Insecta > Hymenoptera > Halictidae > Augochlorella > Augochlorella aurata. Next base: position 4,548 of record JAQQRN010021275.1, on the reverse strand, counting down.
CTCTCTCTCTCTCTCTCTCTCTCTCTCTCTCTCTCCCTCCCTTTCCCTTCGTTCCACCGTCTGGCTATTCTCTCTTCTACTCCCACCCTGGAACCTATCAACGTCAGGGCAACCTCATCTGCCCGGCTGTCCGCAGGACATTAACCGAACTCAACGTTTGGTTTCCGTTTATCCGCGTCCACTTACGCACTGCCGCGCCGCACACGCTGCACATACCTCCGCGCCATCAGCTCGCATCCTTTGCGCTGTCATTTCGTTCGATATTCCAATTGAAGTTGGATCGGCTCTGTCCGAGATACCGCCGCGGCCCGGTCGTGGCCTAACCCGGGCCAAACGCGGGCCAATGTAACGAGGAGCCCACCCATGCATACCATGCCTTGTTGTGTTCTGTAAACTGATTTTGATCCATGTCTGACTATTTTTGCTTAACCGGTACCCCGGAATCCTCCGGCCCGCGCCCGCCGCTGGTTTTCGGCTTGTTCGGCTGCGAGAGAGCACGAGGGGACCCTCTGCGCGGCGTCGACGCGACGGGGGACGCAGAATCCTCGGTAATCCCTTCGATAGGAAGCGAATGTACGGATGGAAGTGTATTTACTCTCTGTTTAAAGAGTTCGGCTAATGGATTTAGATCCGGCCGCGCGACCGGCGAATTTTTCGATGGAAATGGAGGAGAAAAATTGTGGGTTTTCGGGATCAAGCGTTTCAGGACACGGTCCATTTGCTGAAACGCAGGGAATATGAAATTTTCAGGGAACCGACCGACGCGGCGAGAAATTTCTTTTGCGTGAATAGTTCCGACAAGCGGGCGAAACGCAGTTCTTGATCTCTCTTTCGTCTTGTGCTCGAGGAATACGGCGGGGTTTCGTCGGGTCGCTCAGTAGAATTTCCGTGGCGTTAAAATATTGAAAATATTTTCTACGAAACATTTAGTTTGTTCACCGATGTCATAAATACTGGACGAGAAATGATTAATTTGTATAAATTTCAAATTTATTTGTATCCTCAGGGATTGGATAGAAGGGTCTTTGGCGTGGTCAGTATTCCGACAAGGGCTTATGATTAGATAATTTTAATAAGTTGAAATTAACAGTTTTCGGTCATTTTCACTCTTATTACTAGTTCCGCTCGGCGGTACGAAAGAAAGATTCTTCGAATCGTACGTAATTTCTGTCACGTATTAACAGGTACAAGTTTTTTCTCCGCGAGACACCAATGAAATTGTAGCATGCAAAGAGAATCGTTTCGCTCACGGTGAACATATTTGCCGGGCTCATAAAAGGCGGGCACCATGTGCCTCGTTCAACCAACAAATGGCCGTAAAAGTCCATCCCGCCGTTGGAAATTATAGTAATTCGTTGATATACGAGAAGACCCTGTAACGATCTCTAAATAGAGGACTGTCGCATTTATATTCAATGTTGTCAAGACACCGATACGGTGTTCCGTTTCGGTAGCGTTTATTTCTCGGACAATCGACTCGGTCGAATGAAATTGTTCGGAAGATAACACTCGCAAATACTCCAACGCTTCCGCAATAATTATCGAGAGAATTGCATCCAACAGTTACAGACGTTAGAGAACTATAAGACACGCTTTAAAAATCTTACAGCTTTATTATTGTCGTATTAGTTCGTATTGTGATATTATTGTTCTTAAGAATCGTCTTTAGTACGATGATCTTTAGTGTTTGAAAATGTTTATTTATTTTTTCAGATGTATGGATAGTTTCTTAAAAACAAAATACGTACAGAAACAGAAAATGTCCTTTTTTATTGCTGCGGATGCTTGAGTTGTAAACATCAAAGCATTATAGCTTTTTTCTCTCCAAATTAATAAAAAATGTAGCAGAGCAATCTTTTCACCTCTTTGACAATGATTGACAAATTTAAAAAACGATTTTCATGAATTGTAAAAATCCGAATTAATCGAAACAAAAGCGTTGATAACTGCTACTAGCTGTTCCTTAACAGCCGTGACCTTTCTTCAATCGGTTTCGCATACAAATTCATTGCAACTAGTCAGTCTACGTTTCTACTTTCTACATTCTACTTTCTTAATGCTGACAGCATCGATGGCATTTACTGCGTAACCGCGGTTCAATTGCTCTCTTCTCTTCCATTTCGACGCCTTTTAAATTACTATCTTTTGATCCTGACAATTAATTCATCATCACTTAAGCGCTTTACACGATCGAACTTATTCCTGACTTCCATTTCATAAAACAACGAACAAAAAGATTATAAATCGAGATTCGCGGTGTCCGCGGCGCTAATTTTACGTGTTTGCCCGACTGGCCAACATGGATTTCTTATTATGTCAATTTTTAGCAACGATGCTTATTGAAAATTTTTAAGGCACTGAAATTTTCTCAGAGTATGTTTAATAATTTTGGCGTTAAAAACAAGCTGTCGCTAATAGACACTTAGGCGCTAACCTGTATTTGGTGCATATGTATCAGGTTAATTTACTTATCGACTGATCCACGACCGATAATTGTCGAAATTGTGTTGAAAGAGGTTGCATCGAAGTCCCCGGGTGAGCTCTGGCGCGTTAAGGGTTAAATAGAAATCGAGTATGCTCTTTGACCGGCTCGGAGCATTCGGCGGTTGCAAACTAGGTTCCCTAAGGAATAATCGAGGTCAAGGGGCCTCGCGTATTCGTTCGCCGAGGAAACGCACTGGCTGAAATTGTTTCGCCACGGCTTATCATCGCAGCGGTGGTTGAATGATTGACCATAACGGGGAACGAGAAAATGAAAGAGTCACGATCTCGCTCTTTCTCTTTCCCTCTCGCTTTCCTAGCTCGTCTCCCGGCGGCGTTCGGCCCGGTATCATCATCGTTTTGGAGATCCGATTGCACGCTTTTTCCATAAGCGCCGCGAAATACGTGGCCGCATATCAGGAGCGGCTTTGAGTTCGCGTTTTTCTGCGTCGATCTGCCTCGGCGTCGATTGGTCAGATCGTATAAGCGTGGCTCTTTTATGAGCAGCGGTAAAATTTTCTATGCTACAAAGTTATGAATTCGTCTCGGCGAATCCCTCCTTTTCCGCTCCGAACTCCGGGGCCTCTTCATCTTCCGGCCTCTCTTATTCTTTCGCCGTCTTTTCCGTCCGTACCCCGCGGCGGATCGGGCGCTCCGTCGACGTCGACGGCCACGTTCCTCCTTTGTTTCCCGTTCGTTTCACGAGCACAGCCGGGCTACCAGTCGACGTCCTCCACCTCCTTCTTGTTTGACGAGTACACCGCCGCTTTATGACACGCGATATCCTTCATCCGAAATATTATGCCTTGCTGAACCTAGCTGGCCCTCTCGCCACTCACCCGATTCACGCAGAGACCTGGCCGGCCAGGAATCATCATCCTGCGCGCAGCCAGTCTGCAAATGGATATACGTACGTATATTTGTGATGTACGCGCATACACATGTATATACGTTTCCCGCATGCTGGGAGATTATATTGAAACCGTAGTAAACTTTAATTTCGTTCATCCCTCACCCCCTCCCCGGTCCGTCGCGTTCTGCCCGCCACCGTTCATCCCCCGGGCCTGCTGCCGCGTCGAGGAATCTAAGAACCAGAAACGGTTTGCTACGTACAAAGAGTGTGCATGTCAAAGGACGATGTACCGGCGCTCTCTGATGAAGAACCAGCTTCTAGACACCCGGCCCGTTTTTCGCCGGAACGACGACGAAACCGCGTCGAAACGCGTTCGTTATTAAGTATTCTCTTCTGGAGGTAAATCGGTCGCGGCTGACCAACTTTCCTCTCCGCTACATTCTCGGCAGAGTTGCGAAGTAATCGATTATTCTGTGAGTACTTTTGTAATAATTGACTACAAAAAGTAATCATGGCAATCAGAATGGTTAATCAATTAATCGTTAGTTGAATAAACCAGTAATTATGTTTACACTTGGTAATCTGTGACCATTCTACTGTGGATTTTATGCATTTATGACAAAATTGGGTAGTTGCATATAAATAGATTAAATGTAGAAGTATAGTTTTTCATACCTTAACTGGTATTTTATTTGCTTCCTTGTTTACATTATTGTATAATAATATTAATAATATTTAATTGACGATATCACGTTAATATTGAATTACGTTTCGGCCCTGGCCTGATCATGTCACTCCCGTGTTTGTATCTCGTGCCAATTCTTTGGTAATACCCAAAGCGAAATCTTTTAATCTATCAATTATTCTGGTTATTGCAAATGTATATATTAAATGTATATTAAATGTATATATTAAATATATATTAAATTTATATTAAATATATATTAAATTTATATATATTAAATGTATAATTAAATGTATATATTAGCAACGATACCCCTCGCTCGGACGAACGACGTACGACGGCAATGCGTGCGAGTGAGAGAGGAAGGATAGCGTGAAAACGTAAACACTTCGCTCTTTCTTTTCTCACATTTCCAACTCCACTGAGACGCTTGCCGGTAGCATTGCCCTTAGTCCGTGGCTTTGGCTTTGCCTTTGCCCGCCGCGAGACTCGCTAAACAGCTCTGATCTAGACTAACCATAACAGTACC
>JAQQRN010021271.1:19835-42871 GCA_028455555.1 Augochlorella aurata | reverse complement strand
GAGGCTGCAGTAATGCGTTTCTTCGTCGATACTTTTAGCGTGTCGGTGAACGGACACCCTCGAAAAGGAGTAATCTCCTCGGGTTTCCTCCTCCTCCTCCTCCTCCTCCTCCTCCTACTTCTTCTTCTTCTTCTTCAGCCTTCCATCGTCTCCTTTGCTTCGTTACGAGCCAAGGGCTACGGCAATTCTGCATGACCGAGAATTGTATGTTCTTGGGATTTTCGGTTATCCTTGTCACTTTCACCACTGCGCAGTGATCTGGGACACGTTTTTTCTTGTAATTAGAACTATAACTATATACCTATAATATAACGATAATATAATAAGTAAATAATAATTATATAGCTATGTCTATGATACACAATTTACACGTTGCTATGCAGGTATATATGTATACAGCGATTGAACTTATTTAATTCGTGTATTTATGGTAACAAATTACAGTAACATTTCCAGTTTTCGAAACAGTTTCGGACATGATCATTTCGTTAAAGAGAAAAATTGCTTTCAAATTTTACAATCGTTGTAATTGAAACAAACAGGGCGACGCTTATCATTATACGTATTACAGAGTGTAATAAGTCAAGTTTCATCAAAGTCTCTTTTCTTTTTCAATTTTGCCTCATTTTTAATGGTTATCGACCACTGTGCGACGCTTCCAGGAGCAAGGTCTCTTACACACTGCAATCTGAAGCAGGCCCGAATTCGCTGGAACTCCATATATCTTGTTGATGGATGCTGGTAGGGTCCGGCGATTGTACGATTTACTCATCTGCCTCCCATCCTCGACCGGCGGCTGTCTCCTTGCTATGCTAGACCGGCCGGTTATCCTTCACAATTTCCTTCTGACCTGTATAGCAGGCTCGCGCGCTCCTGAAGCTGAGTTTGCACCACTATCAGAGCCAATTGTTTCTTCGCCTCTCTGATAAGGGACGCTGGCGTACGCACGTCGGCAACGGGAACGCGGAGAATTATTGTGCCGACCTGGAGAATGGTCAGACGGCCGAAGAGAAAGAGTACTCCTGGCTCCTTGCCAAACAAGTCGGGGATTCAAAGTTATCCCCCCAACAAAGATGAAGCACGAAGACTGGGTCATCCGCAATCTATGCCAGAAGTTTCAGTGTGTATTTGAACTCTTTTGTGGACAATGTGCTGCTACATATTTCCGCGTTTCTTGCAGCGGCTTTTTACGCTGCCGGAAAACAACGCAAAATTGCTTTTCGTTCTTTGGACGTTGCAGTTTAACTTTGTGAAGAATTTGTGGAAAGAGTTCCTTCCGTTCGTCGCATAATCATTTTAGCGTTCGAAGCTTTCCTATGACCTTTTTACCGTGAATAAGAGCACATTGAATATTTTAGTATTTTGCAGTAACTTTTAATACTTTATTTAATTGTTAGTACGACATTTTCACATGATCTTGTACAATTTCATATAATTTTTATTTCATATATTTATATTTTCCAAATCTTCTTTCATTTTACTTTCGTTTAGACAAACATGTCTTGTAAAACGTGACCGTTGGTGATCGTAAAGATATAAAAGAATACATTTATTAAAATATGACAAAGCCATTCTCGCCCGGATAAAAGAAATCGAAGTTGTATTAATATAGCAAGAGTGAAAGAAAATTGAAGAAACTCAAATAGACAGCTTAACTCGAACAATCCTTCCTGAAACGGCTACTTGCGCTTCTGACTTGCTTATCCACTTTGGTTACCCACCCAATTTGTTTCCAACATCATCCGTTACTCTCCTCTCCATGTTTCGAATGACTTATTAATTGTGACGCAAATTACCCACGACCATGAATCGCAAGAGTTATTGTTTTCTCCACGAATTACCCTTCAAACATCCTCATTCTGTTTTCACCCTCTTGGCCGTCCTTCGTTTCTTTTCATCGTCTCATTCTTTTTGTCTACTCTCGGAAACTTCAGGCAATCATAAATCTTCGGAAGACGCCGAGCAATCTTCGATCCGAGAAAAATCACAGTATCTCTACACGTTATGATATTAATGATAGCCTGCATCGAACGGAAGGGTGACAGCGTAAAAGAGCAAGAGGCGAGCTGGTGTCTTTTGAACGGCCGAAGACACCTATTAAGAGGAGGATCGCCCTGAACAGTCAGTGCCGAGACCTTTTAACGGACGATACAACGAAGTTAATTATTTCGTTCTTATAGAATGAGTCAGACTTCCGTAGATTCTGCTGCGAGACGATGCACATTGTCTCGTCGTTCAAGCGAGCTGCAAGAGAACAGAGCGAGAGAGGGCTTTCCATTTGTTCTGCTAATAGATTCACAGTTTAATCTGATCTTCTACGATTTAACTTGCCACGGCGAAACTTATTTCCCTTCTTAACGCACGTAGTGCTTCGAATATGTGATCGTTCAGAGCAACACTCGTAACTTCGTACGAAATTTCGGAGTTACGTTTTTCATAACTTCGTTGTGGAAATTATGCAAATACAATTTTCGTAGGAATTTTGTAGCAATTTTGGAAGAAATAAGCTTCAGTAATATAGAATCAGTAATATAGAATATTCTGTATATTTATTGCATATATAAAATTTGTTCAGAAATAACTATACTGGAGATTTGATGTTACAAAAACTAATAAGTGAAATATAGAACAATAAAAGTACTTTAAGGATTTCAGAATGTCAGTTCAGGTACATTATCTTCAACTTCTTAAAATACCCAAGAAAGACATTTTTATACAGCTTCTATTTCTTACAATTGATACAGGAAATTCTTATTTCAAATATCATCATCGTAGATTATAGCAACTACATTTACAGCGACACGTCTGTTTCTATATGTTCCGTTACCGGCTATGTGTAAAGGGTGTATCACTCTAAAGGATTTAATTAAATAACTCATAATTTACACAGAACTATGTATCTTACAAGTTTATAGATGTTAGAATTTCATGGCAGTCCATCCCAAACAAGCTCAAACAATTATTTCAAAATATAAAGCTTAAACGGAGTTTCTTCGTATATTCACAAGCAAGTCAAGCGGGATTTATGACGCCGCTAAATTTGGCACACAAATTTGCAATTTTCGAGTCTAATGAAACCTACCGAGAGTGCATTTAAGTGCAACGGAGCTTTCAGTCTTCCTGTAGTGTTAGATCCAATTCCGAGTGACAAATAGCTGCCAGAAGTCAGCTACCTTTATCTCTGATAACACGTAAATAGCATGTGATTCTTAGGAAGGTCTTCGACCCCGTTGTTGTCGCGGAGGAAAGCAAGGATAGCGGCTGACAGAGTGAGCGGTCTTCGAGCATTCGCCGTGACGCGAGCTACAAATAAATTAGAAATTCCAGACTCTCCGCGTCAAAGTTCCGCAGACAGGATACTTACTTCTTTTTAATCGGACTCGTTACTTAAGCGTCGCCGCCGCACGTCGGAAACTCCTGCCGCCCCGAATCCCCGCGGCAACTTTAAAACATTTGCTCGCTATTAGACACGAAAATAGATTACGAAGCTCCGATGCTTCAACGTCCATTCATAATTCCGACGCGGTGAGCAACCGGGGGACACTCGTTCGAAACTTTTCGCCGCTGTGTGACAGGGAGTTTATAAACGCGGGCCGGCCGTTTATTGTTCCGTCACCCCTGGGACGTCACCGTAAAAAATAGAGGCGCTCCTGAGCGCGGGAGGGGTTTTGGGCGTGGCTAATCGCGGACAGAAGGCAGGCGAGCAAAGAGGACGACAATCTCTCGGCTATGAATAAATTTCATCGGAGGTCTTCCACAAGGACTGCTCTTTCACTTTACTTGTTCCCTTACTTCGACTTACTTCGCCTCGTCCCTCGCTGCTTCGCCCCGTTCTGCCCCCTCCGGAAACTTCTTCCTCGAAGATTATCGCGTGTAAGAGAGAGTCTCCTCGCATAATGTATCTGCCTCTGGTACTGCTATTGCTGCGCGTCTACTTCGTTCCCGAGAAGTTTTCGTCTACGCGGCGCGGCGTGTCGCGAGCCCAGGCGTATTGCAAATTGCTCGCCGACGGAGATGGGGCCGAAGATAAAAACGACCGGTTGATTAATTGGATCCGACGGTAAATTTCTTTGCCAGAGCCGTAGCGTCTTGGAAATCTCAAGTTCTTCGGTTAAATGTGTCGATCTCCGGGGACAATTGGATCGGTCTCTGATTTGCAGGATTCTTGGTAGTGCACGGATAAATTTACATTGATTGGGAGTATAGGATTTATCGGGTATAAGAGAATACGTCTAGAAGCCTGTATGGTTTGTGTTTGCGTGAACTGAGGGGGTGTGCGTGGCGAAAGAGAGAGAAAGAGAGAGTACATAGTGCAACTAGGGGTTACTTGGACACCGCTACCAGGAAGAACTAAACGTGCACGTCACGAATTTGTTTTCATGATTTTGTTTTAATGAATACGGCGATCATGTATTCCACAGCTCAATTAATATATGAACTTGAGTTTTTTAAAATTATGCCCTGAATTTCACTATTTTGTTACGTTTTAAAACATCTTTCAGATACTGAATGTTTAATAGCGCAAGTCTTGAAGACTGTATGGGTGACAATGTTTAGTTTAATACAATGTTACTATTGACTCTTCAAACTAAACGATCTACAATTTAAATTAAGAGTCAAGTAGCTGGCCAATCTCTTCTAATGCTGGGTCTAAATAGGCCCGGACCTCTCTACTGCCAGAGTGAAGAAGGGGAACTTCAGCAAAGACTGCCGAACACGACTGATATAGGTTTGGTTATAGATGTTGGTTTCGTGAGGCTTGGGAGAGAATTATATTTTCGTCACCACGGCCTCACCTCCTTCGCAAGGTACGCGTGCCCAGATATATCCACGGCCACATCATTCCAGTAAAAGAATTTTAAATAGCAGATGAACTACAAATTTAATGAGCAGAATGTTGGGTTTTATGACTTATTATGGACATATTTACTTATTTTTATCACTGAAATTATAAATGTTATTCGAGTATATTCTATCGCATGAGCTGCGGATTAATTAGATATTAATACTAATACTATTACTAATAACCTTTTATTTCAAAGTAATAGTTTTGTAAGTGCGCATGTCATATACCTCGTCGAGGAAATGTTAACGATACAGTAACTTTTACGATAACTTTAATGTTTCGTATCAGAATGCTTATGTCAAGACTTTTTATCAAGCCCACGAACGATATAGTAAATAAGACTTAACAGTCCCGAGGACGGCGGCCAAGAGAAAGAGAAAACAGCGGGAGGAGCGAAAAGAAGTTGAGACAATGGAAAATCGGGTGAATGGACGCCTCGAGGAAAATATAGCAATACGGATGCCTCATTTCAGGAGACAAGTTCGCCAACTAGTTACAACTTTTTTTCATTGAGTAACGTAGATAGCTTTCGCTACAGAATGGCTCTTTTACTCCTCGTCGTATTCGCCAACGACTTTATGAACTGCTGACTCGAGTTCGCCAAACGAATACTGTTCCTATTTATATCTTAGCAAAAATTGCTTGCATAACATTTGCATATGTTATTCTCTGTTACAACTTTGTTTACATTTAAGGTGTAGCTTTCTCGAATTAATTGCTTGTTCGCTTCTGCCATTCCGCGATGTTTATTGAATAAGTTAATCTGTTTTATTAAAAATTCAGTCGATTGATTGGCACAAACACTATGTATATTTAGTTATGATATTATGACATTATTATGTATAGGCACTCATGTAATACATAAACAAAATCTTTTATTTCCTTATATATCATATATAGCAAAATATGCATATGCCATGTATAGCAAAATCACAATTTCTCAATCATTCTTTTCTAAAATAAGAAAAATCTTCCGAGTGCGAAGAGTTAAAAGTGATCAAAAAGAGGTGTTTGAATGCTCGTATATAGCTGGAAAGGATCTGAATACACGCGTCCGAGGTTGTCCTCCACCAAGATCATTAAACAAGATTTCATTCCGTTAGTTATCACTGGCCAACGATAGGGGAGGTTGCACGCGGATTTACGCGCGGCTTTGTCCGTGAAAAACCACGGTCGACGCGGTGAAAACTTTTTCGTTCTCGTCTAACGTACGGCTCGCCCGGTGAAATGCTTTCCCCTCTTGCCTTTAATTTCACGTGCCTGTGGCCGCCGAAAAACTTCTCCCTTCTCCGCGTGTCAGTTTAAATTCCGTCGCCCGTCAGCCGCGGACACTCAAAGTATTCCGAGGGAACTGCAAAACGGTTTTCATCGACGTGCTCCGACGGAAGAACGTTTTTTCCGCTTAAATATAGCACGGCCGCAAGTTTTCCTCAAATCGAGAAATCAAATTCATCATAATTCAATCATTCTTTAACAAAATACCGAGCAAACTAATATTAATTCGAGGTTCTTGTTTTATACAGCTGTTTAGTTTCAATTAGCAAGAGACATTCCAGTCTTGGAAATACAGATGAACCTCTAACATTCGCTGTTAGCCAAACACCTTCCACGTGTACGTAAATGGCTCGATTTGAGGCGAACTCCGTTTAATAGAGGAAGCGGTAGGATTATGAGTTAGAGTAGTAATGTGGGACATCGCAGTGTTGACTTATATACAATATATACAGGGTGGTTGGTAACTGGTGGTACAATCGGAAAGGGGGTGATTCTACGCGAAAAAAGAAGTCGAAAATATAGAATAAAAATTTTTCGTTTGTGGCTTTGTTTTCGAAAAAATCGACTTTGAATTTTCGCTCGGTACGCGTGCACTTTATCACGTCTCGTTATAACGGATCTCACTGTAGATCACCCCCTTTCCGCTTGTACCACCAGTTACCAACCACCCTGTATAATGCAGGAAACCTGGATAATTTGGATGATTTTTGCAACGTCTGGTGAAACCCAATGTCATTTTCCGCCGTTTATTTGTTTCTCAGATATTTCTGATATCTGACGCGATGCTGTTATCTCGTACATGCTTATTCAAGCGCAACTTTCTGTTATTTATTCACTGTTTTTTAAAAGCAATAAAGGAGATAAGTTATTCTATTTTAATCATAGTTCAAGGATATTAATAGGACTTTGAGGCCATAATGCCTTTAGTTATGAAACAATGACGAAAATGTGGAATGCTGACATGCTACTAATATGAAACATTTGACTGGTATGAATATGAGACTGTCTCATATTATTATCATATTATAAAAGAAGTCGCTATAACTGTACAATACATTTTTTAATCGCTTTTATCAGATGCCACGACCAAAATTAAATAAAAGAAGTCAAGAACTAAGAAAAAATTATTGCGAAGACGATCCGAGTCCAATCCCAAGTACTTCAAGAGGGGAACATCTTCTATGACAAGTTCGCATGACATAACAGCAATCCCAACTATTAAACCCAGGGACATAATTCTAGGACGCAAGGCACAAGGTTCAAGAATAATAACAACATTGACATACAAAAAGGAATTATTTCGAAATCAAGAAGATCGAACCTCCTGCAAACGAAAGAGGAAGTCATCGGATAAGATGAAGAAGAAATTAAGAACGTGATTGGAAACAGATGATTCGTTTGATATTAATGTCGACAAGGTACCTGGACAGCTACAGTCAGCAAACAATGATGTTGTATGCATTTTTTGCGGCGTTAAATCCTCAGAAAATTCCGAAGGAAAATTGTAGATTCGATGAGTGTCCTGCCAATTGTGGGCCCAGAATGATTGCGAAGTTTTCGAGAACAAATTTTACATTTGTGATTACTGCAAAACTGTATAAAATTATATAAAAACATGCTAGTACATAGCATTTGCAATAATAAAACCATTACTTTAAAGCAGTTTCTTAACTTCTTTTTTTACAAAAATAGTACTATCTCATACTACTATCCCATTTTCTAGATGCTCCACTTGGCATCAATTAAAAAAAATTGAAAAATCAATATGTTGGGTTAGGTTTAGGAGGTTTACACTTATATATCATATTTATTATGAGTTTGTCTAAGGATATCCATAAAAATCGCTTGTTTTTAACTAATTAAAAAATACAATGGGTGTCTCATATTCCTAGCTCTTCCTCTACTATTTATTGTGATAATCATTAAGAATTAATAAATGCACTGTATATAAATAACTGTTCTCCTGATTAGTTCGCCTAAACGAGGACTTATTGTAATCTTAATCATTTTCCACTTTACTGCAAATATTTCGATTAGAAACTATGGAAAAGTTATAAAATATATATAAAAACAGTAACGTAGTAGTTGTATTCTAGTAGTATTACAAGATTCATTATTATTTCTTAGCTTTGTATATTAGAATACTTGAAAATGAACATTGTAAACGAATTGTTATTATTAATTGCAATAATATTCTCGGTAAGATGTAATAGGAATAATTGTCTGAATTATCACTACTTGGACATATGAGAAATTATTACACCAACTAATAATTTATTCTCATGATGTTATTAGACGATGTAGGAAATTTGAACGTAAATCTAAATTGTAGTAAATTTTTAATAGAAATTTGTTATTTTGTATTAATGTTCGAACCTCTTAGGTGTCTAGCAATTGGAGATACATACACCTAAACTACATTCCGATGTTCATTACTGTACGTTGAACTTCGTCCTCGACACGCTCATCTAATTACCACGGATTTATCAGTATTAGAGCTTCGCCAACTAATTTCCGGCACGAGCAGCTTGATGCACTTCTGATGTTTTAATGTACACCTCCTGACTGGCTGATCCATACACCGGCGACTAACAAGTTTATGTAATCACAGATATACTGATCTTTTAATTATTCGTGTTTTTCTTGCTAATTGAGTTTGGAGATCGAGCTCGTCGATTTCAGTTCGGAACACTTCTTGACTCGTAATCGCATTTCATTTGGTAACTCAATGTAAGATATCAACAGTCTTCAGTGAAATATAGCTGATCCCGTAAAACTGATTAATCCCCGGAAGACGAATAGTTTTCGGCTAAAATGGAAAACAAATGCAAGATTATTTTGTTCCATGGTAAAACTCAGAAATTCTTATTTGTTACTTTTATAAAAATATCCACAATATTTTCGTAAAAATATCCGAAATGTTTGTAAAGAACTGAATAGTTTCTCCCGTTTCTAATTTGACAGTTTCCAGTAATAAGTATAATAATAATAATTTTATTTCAGTCCGTATTTTTACATTAACGTTTTTGATGTTTTCAAATATGATACTTTCTATTATTACACTTATGCTCGCAATCTTAAATTTAAATGGAACTGTAGGTAAAAACAGAAACATATCTCAGAGCAAATATATATTATTATTTTATTTTACTTTGTTTCTCTATATTGTTTTAATACAAAAAAAATTTGTATCGTACATGATTTTTTATAATCTAAAATATAAAAGTGCATACTTCTACACATATACGTATATTATATTCTTTTTATTTACATTTTGCACATGAAGTCAGTATATTTTTTGTGTAATTTTTACAAATGGATTTACAACAATTGTTCTATCTCATACTATATTTTGTATCATTATCGACGGAAATATAACATGATGTACAAAATGTAATCTGGACCACCTGACTTTATCACTGATATAAATAAGAGATTGACAGCGACAGAGAAATATTTAATATGCAAAAATATGATAGAATAGTAGCATAATTTAATCTTGCATCACGCTACTGTCAAAGACACGGTTACGTAAAAGCATACCCACCCATTCTGTGTTATTTCTGAAGAAACCCTTGAGGTGAGGCAATAGAGTATACCCTCGGTTTAATTTACTACCCTTGCGCAAATCTTTGAGAGAGGAACAGTTTCTCATCATAACTTTTCTGTTCAGAAATTTATCATTTTGCAACAGAGTGTACCAAAGCGACTAAAAGGATTATGGAAATTACAAAATTGTGTATTTTTCAATAATCTGCGCAAAGCAATTTGAAATCTCTTTTTATGATCTAAGATATGTTAACAATATAGACGTACCCTGATCAATTTTCCATTCTTGGGACGATAATATAATTGAGGCCAATTATAAATCTATAAATTACTCATATTTTTATTTCATTTTCATCGCAGAAAATCTTCTGCATGCAAAAATGAACGTTTCCAATAGTTTAACCTTAGTTTTAACTATTTCCAATAGTTAACCCTTATACGATAATGTTTATGGAATTTGTTGGAAAAATACTATGAACATCTAAAATTCTTCTACAACAAAATTATTTCAGTTGCCTCAAAGTCACCGGTTGAGTCCAATAATAATACTTTAATTATTTCACCATTCTACTGCAAATTGGATATCAAACCTAGAAGTATTAAATAATCTATTAAATTTGCACATTCCTTACACGATAGAAGACTCTAAGAACATTTCCATTGAAATTCGTATAAGTCCTTAACAGGGTCACAAGCGGTACATCTACCCTAGTTTCCATTTCATAGATGTAGTAACCTCATCGTAAAGGGCAGAAAGTACGGTAAAGCCCACTTCTCGTAATCCCAGTGAGTGAGAGAATCCCTTTAATGGAGTCACGGGATTAGGTTCGACAGGAATCGTAATATTTCGTCGAGCAGTTTAACAACCCTGAGGTATTCTTCGTCGGCGCGGCGGTCCATAAAAACCACGTCCAGGACAGTTTCCTTTTACCATGTACCAAAAACGGCCGAGGGAACGGCCCCTCTGATGTACCGCGAACGACTGCGAGCCGTTTCAACGTCTTCATCCTTTCTGGTTCCCCTTTCTTTTCGTCGCCCCGCTTTACCTGTCCGCGGCCGCTTCAATTTTCTCGAGAGACTATCTATATAGTCGCGAGGGACGACCGGCGAAGATATTCCTTAAGCACGTCGTCTACTTTGTGCTCTAGTGCTTCTTTCCCCTGCATCAGCGGGAAAAGAACTTCTTGCGAAATTGTCAGGGCGCGCCAACTTTGAGCGACCGGTATTTCCGAAAATTCTTGCACTTTTCTGATGTATTACGCACGGAGACTTTTCCGGCGTGATTCCATCGCCGATGCGAGTTTACTATTCCAGATGGGTCTAATTTGTGTGGCCAACAAATCTATGTTTCCAACGGAGGCGCAAAAATGTCCGAGACAAGTTACCAGTTTTACATGTTTGCTTAAATTTGCTTAAGCGGTACGATTATGGCAACTCTATAGCCAGAATGTTGTGGTAGAAACGGTCATGAAGTTGTTTCACATCAGCAAGGAAAATTAATGAAATTAATAAAATCGATTAACAAATTATTGATCTTTTTCACAAATATTGTACCTACTTCTACTTGCAAAAAGCATGCAAAGTACTAAAATTGAAAGTACTGTATACGTCGAAAGAAATTAATTTAATTACATTAATCTTAATTGAAGTAGCATTAGAAATGTATTGAGCAGCATATCATCATTATATGCGAATTATAATATAATTTCGTTAGAACTAAAAATTTTTGACAATTATGTAAATTAGAAACTATTATATAAATGGTTTTATTATGGTAGAAACTGTTATGTTTTATTTAATAGGACTACTGTTTAAACAAATTTTTGTATATCCGGGATATTTACAGAATGTACAAAATATGACAGAAGTATGCTAGATGTGCCAGAAATTTGCAATTAAATAAACATTTTTTATCATAAATCATATTTCTATCGAAATCTCATTTATTTGATCTGTTCCTAGAAAAATATGCATTCGCAGAAATATATAGAGTTTGGGAATATAAATAATAGACAAGTAGAAAAGTTACTGATCTGTAAAAAGTAAATTGCTATTTTCGTTAAGCAAATTTACTATGAAACATCATGGAAACTGGATTATCTCGAATTACATAGCTAGACGTGATTGCGCATGGAATCATCCGCTTCCGTGATAATAGCTAGACGAAATGGTAGAACGTATCCGCTTATGATGCAGTTTAAATATTAGCACAATCTATAGAATGACTCACATGAATGAGAACATCCAAACCTTGCGTAATTGTAACTTATAAATAAAATAATAATAACCGATGTTGTAATATACTAATTATAATAACTTCTAGTCGCAGAATTATCTAAACAGGAGGAGTTGCAAATTAGAAGTTTATTACATTCCCGTAAACTTAAAATCGATTAAAAAGACAGTCTGGCGATAGATTGTTATTTAAAGTAACAAATCGAAGCGTTCAATTTCGTTATAATTCAGCGCGCATCGTTATTCATAATTCACAACGTGGGAATTAGCATCGGTCGGTAGACCAGGTGGTGTAAACGAAATTCTGATATGCTCGTTCTGTGTGTCGACACCTGCAATGCAAAATTCCAAAATTAATTAGTCTGCAGAGATAATTAAACTGTAACGATAACGATGCCTGGTAATTGCGTTCTCTGTTCTCGGAATAAGGAAAAAACCGAGCTTGAATGATAAGTTTAAGTAATTACCACTGACCAGATAGGGGGATGAAAAGTCCGAGTGATTATCGCGTGACCAATGCATACGCGCGAGTACATGCAAAATAGCCGGCGTACAGTGGCGTGGATGCATGTAATTGAGGGTTCGGCAATAGATTGCGACAGGAGTAAACTATGGACGCAGTAGCGACCGTGTCTACTCGGTTAATAGCTCCACATTGCCTGCGCTGTATACTTGCAGTGTAAATAATTGCTTTGCTTGCATCTCCTACCTGCTCTGTATTTATAGAGATATTTTCTTAGGCGAAGAACCAAATGATTACCGATGATAACCAATGAACATTCAAAACGTTTCCTTCTTAGATACCATGCAAGGTAACCATCTTGTTCCCAGAAATTTATATTTCTTGCTATACAGAAGTTCATTTTTAAAGTGTTAAAATTTTGTAACACCAACCATATAGTAATAAAATTGGACTCATCTTAAAGTCTCTACTACTAAGAAATTTAACCATTTCGTTTCGTAACTATATCTATAATAGATTTGAAGATTGAAGTTATTCCTTTATAATGATTCCCTCAAAAATCCTCATGCTGTCGCTCATGCTATTTTAAAATTTGCATTTTCACTCGAATTAATTTATTCATTCCAACGTTGAGCCATACTTCTAAATACTTGTTTGTAAGAATAAAATGTATGAATTAATTGCAACTTTCATTTATCTATTACAAAAGAATTCATTATGATTTAGTTCGTCCTGTACATTTAGATTTTTATATTTTTAAACTATTTAAGACATATTTAAAATATATTTTTATATTTTGTGTTTGGATTTCACACGACGACATTCGTTCTCAAGAGATTAAGAATTCTAAAACGGTTAGAGAGAATGCAATATAAATCTTATAAGTGATGAAATAATTGGAGACAGAGCCTCCTTTGATCATTCGAATACAATCGATCGAAAAGCTAGATTTCTGACGGATTGCAGAAGCAGCGCGACGCAATATATAATCGAGAGCCATCTGCGCGGGAATCTATTAAAAGCCGATAGACGTGGACAATACCGTGGACCGGAAATGATGTCAGTGGCATAGGCAAAATTGAGACTAGAACTGTTCGCCATGAAATTGGATTATGGAGATTGTTTCCAATGCACTTCCTGCAGCATCGTGGTTGATGACCATCCTGCATCAAGAGCGTGCATACTGTTCTTTTTTTGGCTTATGACACGTAGTTTGATTAAATGACGTCGCTGTTTGTTTCATTAACGATATGAGTTACTATGTGCGTCCTGTGCGCCGTAATGATCGATATCGTAATTACTAAAATGTGTAACATACAACATGATCACAAAACGAGATGTCCTCGCATTGTTTACTAAGGTTTGACAGGTACAAGTTTAAGTTGTCCAGTCAATTCAGGAGAGATCACTACGGCCTTGACTAAACACAAAGTAATACAGAAAAGAATTTCTTCAGAAACATTTTCTTGGAATAAACTCTGAATAAAAGTAATATTGAATTAAAATTATGAAAGGTGTCTCATTAACCCCTTGACAAAGCTGAAGTCTTAAACGGCGACTTTCGACATTAGAATTCTAAATTTTTTGGTTAAATTAAAATTTTAAAAGGTGTCTTTCAGCTCGTTTGCTAAATGTAATGTTACGTTAAAATAAATAATGTTCAATCAAGTAAGAATAATTTTCGATGATCTCGTCGACAAAGGCAGGGTCAACTTAAAATGTGAGAAAACGTACGTTTGGGCCCGTTTGGTGAAAACAGCGATCGCAAACGCCGTAAGTGCTCGTTCAGTGAACGATTTACCCTATAAAGCTGGACGCGCGACGAGATAGTCGTTGATCTCATTCGAAGGAGGCGCGAAATACCGGAAATAACATCGGCGCGAGGCGGCGCGGCCTAATTGGGACCCCCGACCCAGGCAATAGATCGCAACAGAATTGGACAATGGAGGGTTGCTGGTGCCGTTAGCGCTGTCTCTTCGAGTGGCCAACCCGAGGTTAATAGCGTTGCAGAGCAGCAGCGTGGCCGTGGAACGCTCGCAACCGGTGCATTGCTTTATCGTGCATAGTCCTGGTACAATTTCGCGGAGGATATCTCGCATTAAGGCCGGTTCGGCCGACTATATTACAGCATAATGGTGGGCCATACGTGTTGCCACGTGCTCGCTTCATCGCGCATCGCGTTGTTACGTGAGGTACGGCAAATTGACGGACTGCGCGTGAGTTTGTTGCCGGTCGCCTTCTCCAGATGACTTGGTAACTTGTAACGTGGCCCGTTTCAAGCGCCCTAAATCCTCGATGAATGGTCCCCGGCGTCTGCACTTCGTAGTCCGGTTACCTATTTACCTGTCGTAACTGAACGATGCCCTCGATTTTAGTTCATGCTGTCTCATACGATAACGAGTCGCGGTAAATAGAATCTTCTGAATATTGTCAGATTTATATTATCGCATTATTATTACTGTTATTGTACTATTACTACTATACTACTATTATTATCCTATATTACTATTATTATTATCAGATTTATTATCACGCTTTAATGTATTATAAACAGGCAGCCAAAATAACTGTTGCATTTGTAACATTTTTAAGAAAAAACTTAGAAGAAAAATCGTGTTTATTGTGAACAAAGTATTATTACGAAATGTAAAAGAAATTGTTCGAAAACCATGTGGTTAAAAGATTTTAGTATTTTAGTGACTGAATCACTTGTATATTAATTTTGTAGAGAATTCGTAACGATTATTAATGATGGAAATTTATTTCAACTGTTCGTTATCAAGGAAAACCAAAACAGTGTTCTCGTTCCTCTAAGGCACAAGATAATAAGGGGAAGTATAACAATTAAACAATTTAACCACTACCACCAACGAATATTTATTAACATAAAACAAATCTTCTAAAATTGCTAATGAATTTACAAAAACGCTAAAATAAAATCATTCAAACGATTATTTCGCACAAATGCGACATATGTTGCCGTTGCTAGGTCGCTTCCAAATTTTGCAAACATTTTTGCACAAGCGTCGCAATTGAAGGATTGGAAAAATAGAAAGTCGAAAAATAAGGTCCACCAAAATGTGGATGCAAAGTCTCGGAATGTAACGTTTTGGCGTTGATGGTCCGTTCACATCATTGTCGAGATTTGCCGCTTTAGGGTCGTTATTAAAACAATGAACCTAGGGGATTTACTTTAAACTGGATACTAGAGGCAACCGAAGAATCTCATTTTCCATGTAAGCGAAACTGGGTGCCTGAACCATGACCCGCTTTCCAATTAAGTTTTCAAGCAATTACATTTTCTGTTCCGTTCGCCGCCGGCGGACTCTGCTTAATCACGGATTTCATTGGCCGCGACGAGTTACCTTTGCAAAGCGGCTTGTTCCAGCTCGTTTAAGGTAAGCTCTAACTCCTTATCGTGAATTAGCCTAACTCGCCCCGCCAGGAAATTATGTTGATATATAACGTTGGCCGGAGCAGCGACCAGGATGTTGCGCCGACAGTCCTTGCTTAGGATTTAATTAGGCTAACTTATGTCGGCTGGTTCCGGGGAACAACGTGCACTTACCTTGTTATTTCGAAAGCCTAATTTTTCAGGGACTTTCATTTTTTGTGTCATCGGTGATCGTGTAAAAAATACGATTTTCTAGTTTCTTTGCTCGATGGAATTAGATTCTAGGAGAACGAAAGGAGCTAATAGATATAATAATCATTTTTGTCAGTATTGGTTCTGCAGCTGAACGATGAAGTATTAAAAATATTATACCAGAAATGCGACATTTGAAAATATACAGCTGCTTTGCAATTGGATTTATGGAATCCGAATGAAGGAAGCAGGGCATGGATATTTTGGCGCTTATTATTGAAATATTATTGGAAAAAGCTGTGACACGATATTTTTATACATTGTAGGGAGGAGATTGTTACTTAGTAGTTCAAAGACTCGCGAATCGTATTTCCACAGACAGCTCGAAAAAAACTTATCTAACTTAACTTCATTTTATGTTCCAGGTAAGCCTGTGAAGCAAAATCAGTAACAAGATCGGCTACGAAAGTCGGGTAAGAAAGCCATAAGAGAATCTGTTCAGCTTGTCCTTTGACCTGATCGATACCATCCTGACCTGTTCGTTGTTTCATATTTCGATGGTTCTGCTAGGAAAATCTTTGAAAGTACAATGGAATCTCGCTTATCTGAATATTTTCGGGGAACAAGACACTTGAGATAACTTACGAATTCTCATAACGAAAGTTTAGCAATTATTGACGTCACTTATTCTTATTAATGTTATTAGTAGAAGACAGAAATCCTGGTCAAAATCTACTTGAAAAGATATTAATTTCTTCAAAATTATTTATCGATATTTAAATTAGTTATATCAGAGATTGATATAAAATTAATTGATAAATTATTATTTGATATTTATTTTTGTCTCTCAACAAATATGCGAAGTGGATTAGTATACGTGGTGAATTAAAATGAATATGCTTGTGTTCAGAGATTGAAATAAAATTAATTGATAAATTATCAGTTGATATTTATTTTTGTCAAGGTTATATTCGATCGAATATGTCATAAAGCAATAATAGATAAATAAAGAATATGACGTTTTCAATGAAAATGCGCGATGTGAATGTTAAAATATTAACCAAACAACTCGCACAGTTGGATGAAGACTTAAGAATAAATAAAATAACAACGGAAAAATAACTGTGTATCTTCATGTTGTTTAAAAGTGTCAAACGCGTTTAATGTCAACGACTTCTTGAACAACTTCGTATTTTCAGAGT
Source organism: Augochlorella aurata (assembly GCA_028455555.1). NCBI lineage: Eukaryota > Metazoa > Arthropoda > Insecta > Hymenoptera > Halictidae > Augochlorella > Augochlorella aurata. Next base: position 25,715 of record JAQQRN010021271.1, on the reverse strand, counting down.
TTTAAGAAGCGACTATTGTTATTTATATTAGAAGTTAATAATTTCGTGAACTAGAGAATTCTCTTCATCAAAGTTCAAAACACTGGTGTGATCTATTTTCCAACAGTCATGCTAGTCTGCCGACACCAGTAGTTTACACCGCATTTAGAAACTATGCTAACACATGTTTCGCTAATGTAAACCAATTGCTAAAGCTGTTTCAAGTAAAAATACGAAACATATGGATATTTCCTTGTTTGCCTACGTAAATACCATTTTACGTAGTAATAGTACTTTTTTATTGTATTTTTTCCTACGCTTTAGTTTTTTAAAATCGAAGCTGAGGGTTTTCCCTACAAACTCAAGTAATCATCTCTTGTGGCTTTGGGAGTTATTGTTATTTGTTCGCGTATAGGTGCTTCTCTGAGCCCAGGTTGTTTTTCAGACGTGGTCGACGCTGCTTTTTTAATGGTCTATTAAGATGTTAATTTTTAAGGCATGTTCATAAATATGGACTTCTTCCGTAGATAGATTTTCACGGAAAATAAGGTCCACTCCATATTGCAAGTTTCATTAGAAAATACATTATTGGATTTACCTGGATTTCACAAATACTTTAATATGAACTAATTAATAAATTAAAACTGAATCATCATTTAGTCCAGGATTTCGATGATTTTCGCCACTGTGATGCATTAATAGGACAACAGGTCTCAAAATAATATAATTTCTTTTTAACTACATCTTCTTGAATACAGATTCTTTCTTGCTAACTGTTACTCAATTCATAAGTGAACTCGAATCTGTATAAATCAAATTACAATATACGTGTTTCCTGTTATTTTGTTCTCTGTGGTCAGTTAATGATCATTATGAAAAACACAATACTTATCTGACAAGCTTCCTCTAGTTATAACAATTAACGACATCAAACACTATATTTACATTTAAAGCGGCGTTATTTGAAATATTATTTCAACTAACATGTTCCTTTATTTCATAACGACTGCCACGCTCGCGATTACTTCTGAAAAAGACACGTATTTGAAATATTATTTCAAACGGATCAATATTATTTTTATTCTCAAACACCAGTACTGAAAGAAACGGTCCGAAACGAATTGTATCAAACTTCTTGTTTTCATTTCAAATATAATTTACCCAGTTTCGGTCTCTACTTCGAATAATAGAGACTGACTTACCAACTCGTAGACTGCGAGGATTACCTCGCTCAACTGTTCGCATAAACGAGGTTCTGCCGAATCTGCAGCGCACTCAGCAAGTTCCGCAAAGCAGTAGTGTGAACGCTGTCAAAGCGATCGCGCCAAGTTTTCTGGACGCTGGTGCATATTGAATACCTGGATCGATAGAGTCCGAAATTCCATCGGACCGTGAGCTGGATCTAGCCAGATCCTCGGCCGGATTAATCGTAGATAACTATGGCTTTGGAATCTTAGCCTCGGCACCGTAAAGCTGAGATTGAGCCAGTAGGAAACCGGCGAAATGGCAAGGAGACGGTCACGGGGGAGGAATTGGCTGCGCTTTATCTGTAGTTCACCGACGTTCGAAAGGAGGCTATGCTGAAAGGGTGAAACGCCACGTGGAGGGGCTGCTGTGAAAGGTGGCGGGTGTATTGCTCGGGGTGCACGAGGCGCAGGAAACGCCGTAGCCGGGGCGTGAAAGCAAACCGGCGACTTAATAACGGTATTTAACGTCGCGCGAACTTTATAAACTTTGCTTAATCCTCGCCGACAAATCCGCCGCTCCCCGTTTTTCCCTCTGCAAATTCTCCGCGGATTTTCCGTGTTCGACTCGTCGCGTAGCAACGTTCGCGCGTGGCGATTGATGAACCTTGAGGCGGGAAAGCGTGAATCGTTCAGGCGGACCGCGAGGAACTTGTGCAAATAAGGCGATTTCCCTTGTTATTTCAAAAGACCCGAGGAAATGGGATTCGAACTGGTCATATGGACAATTTTTATACTCCATAGTCGATTGTGACCGGAGTCGGAATCTGTTGAAAGAATTTTTCGAGTGCCACAAGTCGGCGAGAAGTGCTCGCGAAGCAATTTTAGACACGATTTTTGGCATTTGTATTCCTTTTCCTCAGTAATCAGTCCAGTTTCCGATACTTTTACTATTAACCAGTTGGCTGTTTTTGATGAGTATACTTGTTATAGCACATCTTGTCATTCCCTCATGACGAGTATACTCGTCAAACGCAGCTAACTGGTTAAGCAGCATATATGTTTTGATATTCTTAATTCTTATCTTATATATTTTATAAGAGTGCTGTTTTTAAACAAAATATGAAGAAAATCAAATATATACAATATAATTACAGTAACCTACACACTTTTATACAAGAGACTCCAGCAGTTAACTGGCACAAGGTAGCATGCATTTCAGCCAAAAACCTTTTAAATGTCGTCTGGTTTATAGATAAAAGTAAAAACAAGTGTACAATCTCTTATAAGAACGTAACATTAAAAACAGACTACACAGTTTAAATAAGAACTTAAAATTAGTATCAAATAAAATTGGGACCATCCTTATACTATGTATTACTGAAGTCAAATAAATGAACTGCATTAAAAGGTACAAAACATTTTCCATGATAAAACAATTTTATGTGCACTAAAAGTTGGTATTTATACAGGGTGTCCCAAAAGTCACTCGCAATCGACAAATGGTGGTTTCTGAGGTCATTTGAAGTAACTTTTTCCTTTGCAAAAATTCAATCGGCGGCTTTGTTTATAAGTTATTAACGAAAAACGTTGATCAATGAAAGGCGTGATCTGCTGCCGCGAGGTGGCTCAGCCGGCTAGCGCCAGACAAGCTCATCTCTCATTGGTCAGCGTTTTTCGTTAATAATTCGTTAACGATACCTCGGAGTAAATTTTTGTAAAGGAAAAAGTTTATATAAATCTATATAAATAATTTATTGGGTTTCTTGACCATTATATCCTCACCACCTCATGTAATTCTTTGACCGTCGTCATTCCTGTGCCACCCCTCGTAGTCTAATAAGTGACAACCCTCTTATCTTTCCACCCTGAAACTAAGGTGTTGCCCCGTCGATACGCGACCGTGGATTTTGTCGAAAAATTTGGCTTTTTTATTTCCTTGGGCAATTCTTTCGTGTTCGTTAAAATTGTTCCGATAAGATTACATTTCAATTTGGCTAGTTCTTGAGCTAAGAAATAACTAGTATAGCAGCGTTCCATGTACATATGGTGCCTTCAAATCACTCGGGCGCCGAAGCAGCGCCGCTCGAGTTGACACTTCAAATCGGCCGGGCGCCGAATCGGCGCCGCTCGAGTGCAAAGGGTTAATAGAGAACCATTAGCAGATATTTCGCTAAGGTGTATTAACATCGTTTAATTAATAATAATCGTATCAACGTGTGTGTCCGTAAGAACTCGTGGACCGCAGTGCTAAATTAATATGTATCGCAGAGACTAATAGGGGAATCGATCGTTGAGTGATTGACTTAGTAAGCGGTCGCTTTTGAGGATTCAGTGTGGCAACGATGCGCCTCGGTGGACATTACGTGAATTGAATCAGCGCAGTAATCTCGATCAAATGTGATCGGCGTCTGCAGTCGCACGGTCGGATACCACCACTACGGTTGTGCTACACGGTCGATGTATACCGATCCTCCTCGAACGTCCCAATATTCAGGCAGCTAATGTAAAGCGATTTCTGTCCTTAATGGTCATCTTAACAAGAGCGAACGGCTGTGAATAGGTTTGCCTTACCGTAGCGAGTATACACTGGAGAATATTAAGATTATCTTTCCTCTGGAGAGTGCCAGAGAAAATATGCTGCCCTGTGGCAAGCCACAGAGCCCGGATATCTATTTAACATGTTAATTATCATACCTCAAAGACCGGAGATATTTGAAGGGAAATGCTTTCATCTGCGTGTGCGCGTGTGAATGAAATTTAAGTTCAGAAAATGCGATGAGGTTGATTTAAATATGACGTTCGTTTCAGTACTAATATACGAAGATCGTCAATGAAGGACTCCTATTAACTCTTGTCTGTGCGCTGAGGAATAAATGGCTGTTTAATACTACAAAATCGTAAACATTTATACATGTTTCACAATGTTTAACTCTTAAGTGCATTATTTTTTCTTTGAATTAAAACGCTTTAATACCACCACGAAATTCAAACTTTTGAGCATCATGTGCAAATCTTTTAATTTCATATTTGTTATGCATAACGTTGCATTTCTGCGACTGTATTTATTTAAAAATTGAAGCGAGATAGATTCAATAATTAATTTTAAGATTTGGAGACTTAAATTAAAGATTTAGAAATTAATTTAATAATTAATTTAATCAGACTCTCTTCTCTGTGTTGTTTAACTTATTTTTCGGATGACCTTATTTTTATGGTTGAAAAAATTAAATAATTCATACAAAACACGAAGTATTGCGAGATACGTAATACTGAATTTAGCATTCTTCAACAAAAGATGCAGAGTAAATTTGTATTTTTATGTACTCTATTGTGCACAAGATATTCATAATTAATTTTATATAAGATAAAAGCCGCACGTACCTTATTTTAAATAATTTCTTGAGAATATCGTTTGCTTTCATAAAAATTCCGCAGGAACAAATATTTCCTTAACCAAAACTTATAAATTCGAACACTTTTAAAATAAAGGATATTATAGGACTATTTCTGATGTTTACTATAATGAGACTTATATAATCGGTATAAAATCAGCACGCGTTCAGATCGTGTTAAACCAGACTAAAACAAGTCATTGACCAAACAATAACCCATTGCGAACTTGTCATAGTAAACGACCAACAAGGACAGCTAATGAATCAGATAAAGAGCTGGTCAAGTTAATTGCATATCCGACGAGCACCTTATCGGGAATAATTGCAGGATTAATCGAGGATTAACGTCAATAGCTCGACGACTACTGCGGAGGCAGGTAATTGCCCTATTGCGGGCTGTGTAGTGCAGATCGGGGACGAAAGCGAAAATTGAGCTTTGGACTACGATTACGCAAAGACTACCATAATTACATCAAAAATTTGTATACCAAAATTTTATCTAGTTATTTTACTTATTTACGTAAGTATTTTAATTTACACGTTTTACTTATTTCTATAAGTTACATTACTTAACCACGGTGTTTCCGATTTTCAACAAGTAATGTTTATGATATTAACGAAAAATGGAGGCCGGCCAACATAAAAATAAACATAAATTTTTGTAATTACATGTTAGTCTTACTAATCTACTTCCTTTTTAACTTTTCTTCATATTCTGTAATTTTGTTTCTCACAAATGTGAGTGTAGGTGGTTTCGTTTACTGACGTAGAGATGATACAATCATTCTTTATCATAGATGTGAATCAATAACATTATAAATTTTCACTTACCTAAAGAGACTTATAGTTTACCAGAAAGAAAAAGAAGCCTTCGTTGCACGTCATACAAGTAATCACAATTTTTAACCATTAAGAAAATGTTATTCTAGTTTAGGGTATTAAAAATTCATTTTAATTAGTATATACAGTCCGTGTTTATCATCAATAATGAGTTAACAGAGTCGCGGAGGCAAGAGTGTCTTCGAATGACCATAGAAAATACTCATTTCAATTCATTCAAACATTTTTGGGACTCCTTGAATGTCTTTTTTATTTGTGTAGCTGTAACGTCCGAAGAGTGGTTATTCCGTAGTCTTTACTACATACACAGTTATATACATATACATAGTATACAGTAACTATAAATACATATTTGTTGATGACACTTGATTGGTAGAGGACATGATCCTTCGCAATCCTTCAGGAAGGAACATAAAATCTTAAATAGAATGTTTGTAGATCTGTGAAATAGCACATTCACGACATAGGAAGATGAAAACCAT
>JAQQRN010021271.1:9011-19335 GCA_028455555.1 Augochlorella aurata | reverse complement strand
GAACCGTCAATTTCGAGACATTCTTTTATTCGTGCTGCGTGAGCGCAGTTTGGATTTGGCCTGCGCGTTGCGTTACTGCACTGTACGTGGCGTCTTAAATTCTGTATGCGAGATGTGTCCGATGTGTATGCGAAATGCAGCTGATGTGGAACAGCACTTAACACTATGCCGTCCGCACATCTAATCGAGATTTTTGCGTTTGGAGCCGATAGGACTGACTCTCTTATATTTTTTTGAATACTTAGTATTTTTCTTTTAAATGATGGGAAGCAAAGTAATCTCCGAGGTGTAACGCGACTCCACAAGATTTACACATTAAATTTGTTATTTTAATTTTTTGTTTTTGTAACAAGCATATATTGTATGTATATTGTATATTGTGAGCGCATGGCACCAACGTGGTGCCACCGGGGCTTGCCCGATAGTTTTCGCATGGCACCAACGTCGTGCCATCGGACGGCAAAGTGTTAATATGGAACCTCGTTAAATCTCGATGAAGACGTAAGAATCTCTAAATGTAATTGTGTACAGTGGCGATCACGTACTTAGGGACACTTGGGAAGCGGTGTAACTTTTTTAATACTCGACTAAATTATTTTGATTCTTTTATGTTATAGAGGGAATAGTCCACTAGACAATGACTATAATACTTTTTTTAAATTTTACCATTAGTTGGAATGACAAAAAGCCTGTAAAGAAAATTTAAAACATGCGTTTTGTGGGTCTCGATAGCTTATATGCATGCTGAAATTTCATCGAAATCGGTTCACCTTGACATAACCTGTCAACGATTGAAGATCTCGAAAATCGCAATATTTAACGAATTTCAGCCAAAACAAGTAATTTTTACATCTATTAGTGCCTGCATCTTGTCTACGCGTCGAACAATTTTAATGAAATTTTTAACAATGCATATAAATTACCGAGATTTATAAATCTCATTTTTTTTTAAATTTCGTTATAGGCTCAGATAACGAAAAACGTCGAGAAAGCATGAGTTTTTAATTTTTATATCATCCGAAGTACAATAGTAGCAAAATTTAAAAAAAATACTTTAGTTATTGTACAATAAACTAGTTCCTTCAACATCTCCAGAAAATTCGAGTTATTTAATTCAGTTTGAGAAAAAGTTATAGCGTTTCGCAAGGGTCCTTAACACGTTCGGCGCCAACAATCGACTGCCAAAATTTTCACAAAATCAAAGCAATTTAATCAATTAAAGCTAAATTAGAAAGTTAAAATGGATCATAGGGGATGGAATTAAAACACTTTCGCATCCGAAACATCCTAGTCAAACTCAGTTTGTTCGGATATATTAAAATGAAAATGAATTTTCAAAATTGTATAAAAATTTGCGTCACTTATATTTGGGTGACGTGGCGTTGAACGTGTTAAGTGTATGGTCGTATATCTGTGTATCACTTAACGCGAATGGACAAAAGAATAAGATATATGTATTTCGTAATCGTTGACATTTCAGTGTAGGAAACGTATCACTTCATACATTCTGTATATCGCATACTATCTCCTAGAGTGACTATACAAAATCTTAAGCATTGGGGTGCATTAAATATTGTAAGAAACGGACACACTCTCACTTCTGTATTATTCTGTATTTAATTATAGGACTCGCATAACTTTGAAAAAGTTGAGTGTCCTATGCTTTCAACAAGGCAATGTCAATTCCTATTCACATTTCTTTTGAAACATTATTCTTCTTTTTCTCAAGAACTGAAGATAGTATGCGATATTTACAGTGTATAATGTGAATTATATGTAGAGGTAGAGATAGAGATAGAGGTAGGGGTATACACCGATGGCCCCCATGGCGTCACTGCCAAGTTGATTGGCGGTCACCGGTGACCCCCGTAGCATTCAACGTGTTAATAATTTTGAGTCGTCTAAATTGTAAGAGTAAAGGTTCAAATTTTCAGTTGTACAATTCCCATTTGCAATATCGTAGCAGTTTCAATATTCTAGGTCACTGTGTGCAGTCAATATTTTAAGGTTCCCACCGTATATACTACGTATATATAATACGTATAACGTTTGAAATACATTGTATGTCGTCTGAACACTGGCGAAATAGTTTGACGTATCGTCGATATTTCGATTATTGACGAGATTTTGCTGAAAAATAATTTGCGCCACTCTATACGGATATAAGCCAATTCTTCATGGTTACAAGCTTCTCTTCATGGAGATATCTCTGAACGATAACTCGAAATTCAATGTATTGTCATTGATACTAATCGATACTGTATTGATAATACATGTATATTATCCGTCTAAACAATCTAAATATGTATTCAGTTTTTAAATTAAGTATTATATTTTCATTTCTATTAACACTTATAAAGCTGCACTGAATTGTGCTCTTTTGAACCGGATGAGTATCATTATAACACAATTTGTACTTTCTCAGAAAACATTTCTCTTTCTTTTTATTCTTTGTTAACAATACGTAACTATTTTTAAAAAGTCACTTCAACTTTTCAAGGGAGTTAGAAATCATTAGTTTCTCTACTGTCAGACAGACAGACAATGGCTTTTTACTAGTTCTTTTGAGAATTTTTACATGGAAAATGTTTAACAGAACATAAAGTTTGTTAAATCAAACAAGGGCATTAATAAACAGATAATGCCTATCTGTTGCGAAAAAATAATTCATATGAATAGGAACTAATTCTTTTTACCATCAATTGTATGATCTGATATTTTACAAAAAATAAGATACATGAACAATTGGTGCTATTTCCTTCTCGCTGCAACAGTTGAATCATTGCTATTAATTGGATTATGTAATGGAAGTCAGGAATAATTACGGATATTATACCATCCATCGAATATAATTAAATACAATAGAACATAACTGTGTTACGCCTGAAGATGATATGGACTTTTATATCGATCTCCATTATTAACAAAAACCGTACAATATTCAACGCGAAAAAATTTATCAGATTTTAGTTTGATAATATTTCGTGAAATGTTGCGACGACGCGAAGCAAAGAATATCGACGTTGCAACACGAAATATCTGGAAATACCTGTATCTGATACGCGAACATTCAATTTCGTCCGGGAAAAACCAGAAAATCGGTGTCAAGGGACAACGTAAAAGCGCTAAGTATAATTTGACACTAATTTACCGAGTTATTAATTTATTCACGCGCCCCGCGCACGAGCGACATTATACGCGCGCGCGCATCTATACAAAGACACCTTTTAATTGACTTTGGTGCTCCTGTTTTCGCTATCGGCACAAATATTATTTATCCCTTTATTTTAATTATGTACCGACCAATTACGTGTTGAAACGTTACGTGAAACGAAATCTCGCGTGGCCTTCCCTGTATTTAAAATTTCACGGCATTGTTAAACACCGATGTGTTACAGCTTTGAGAACGCGAATCCAAAATAACGCGAACAGTTGTCACGTGATTAAAACAACACTGTCCGAAATATTTCTATTAAACTTAATCCTGAAATATTTTCTATCTGTGTTCGCGAATTACAGAAACAATAAGTGGATGAGAATTGTACTCGGAAATTTTCTCTTGAGTGAAGTATATATGAACGCTATTCGAAATTTATTTTCCTACGAAACTTTAGAAATGTGTGTTCCGTGAAAAATGCTTTGTGAAAATAGGGACTTTATACTTTAAAATGAGTTTATTATTGTACGATTCCTTTTTATGAAGTTATAACAGTTTCAATATCGACAATCTTGTGATAATCGAAGCTACTGTAATATATAGGGTGTCGTGTAGCAACCGGATAGAGGCTGATTTTACGTCGAAAAATAAATCGAAGGAAAAGAATAACATTTTTTTTATTTAAAGCTTTGTTTTCGAGAAAACGGAGTTGGGAGAAGTATGCACGTGGTTTGCAGTATGGCAAGAAGTAGAATCGGTATGTTATGGTCAGACGTGCTACCTGATTCCTATTCAATATTCCTTTTCTTTATGTACTATCTTATTTACTAATCATTTTACTTGTCACTATGCTTGTTCTAGATATATATATAAAATTTATAATTTTACTTGTCACTTAAATTATAATAAATTAGATTATAATAAATTATAAAAATAGATAACATCTGGCTAATAATGTAATAAATGTCATAAATAATAAAAATAGTAGAATAGAAATAATAGAATATAAAACAAGCATAGTGACAAGTAAAAATGATTAGTAAATAAGATAGTATATAAAGAATCTATTTATTATTATATATTACTATATTTCAGCGCGCGCATAAGGCGACGTTGTTGTACCTACCCCCAAAAAAACAATGTGATCCGGGGGAAACGTGAGTTGTAAAATAAATGATTATTTTAATCTACTTTTTCGAAAAACGATTTATTCCATATTTTCGATTTATTTTGTGACATGGAATCGGCGGTTGTACCACCAGTTACATGACATCCTTTATAATAACAAATTAATAATTGCATTAATAGGCTGGTAAATTTTCTTAAAACCAGGCAAATTCACCACTACATTCGGTAGTAAAAAAAAATTATAATGCAATGGAGGAGAAAAAGAAACTGCTGCGAGCATACCCGAGTATTCTTATGTTCCCAAAGTCGGGTGGTAGTTACAAACGAAAATGGCACCGAAACGCGAGAGTAAAGTTTAAGGATCGCGAACAACAGAATTGGCCAACTTTTATTTGAAACCAGGAGGGTGCATATATAGACTCTGTTGTCTTTCCCCTAAAAGATTTCAGAGAAGCAAACTTCCGATGCTTCGTGAAGCAAATAGCTCGGACGTGAGCGTAAAATTTCGTATTGGAAAGCGTTTCTGGCTTTCATCGTTCGAGATTTTTGAACGCGGCAACGAACGATTGTAATCCGAATGTTTCCAAACGGATCGAAACGTTTCCAACAGAAACAACGAACGTATCGGAATCATTGAAACCATAAAGGTGCTTTCAAAAATATCCATAACCAAATAAAATCTTTAAAAATTGTGAAAAAGATATTTTTCAGGCGCATGCGAGAACTACGTCAGTTTCGAATGATTAAACGTTTGATACCGACGGATAGATAAATAACAAAAGGTAATTGCTTAGTGAAAGTTTTATTTTAAATGATTAACTTTTCAGAAAAATGTGGTATGCAAAATCGAATTATTTTATTAAACAATATTATCAAAAGAATTCTGCCGTTGACGATATTATAATTACAATATGCAGTTCTCCGATTAATTATTGTTTTCAATGTGTAATCAATAATTTTCATATCAAATTTCAGTGTGATGTTATTTCTGAGGGAATATTCTTTGAAAACCATATTATCGCTAATTAAATTATCTATTAAATGATGTTAATGGAATTGCGAGCGAGAGATATAAGTTAAAATAGTATTTTTAATAAAAAATACATTAATTGAAAGTAGTTCTTTTGTTAAAAATACTACAAGAAATTTCTTATTACTGGTCACAGGTCTCAATCAAATTCGTAAAATTGGTTTTCAGTTGTCGCCGAAATCATTTCTGCCACAACCTAGTAAATTGCCTTGCGAATTTGTCCGGGTATTTGCAAAGTTGGCAATTGTTACAAACGAATACACTTAACTTGTATCGATTGTCTACGTATCTGTATTAAAATTGAACTTCACGGAACAATTTTCTGTGAAAGTGCTGGCAAATGAAGATATAATTTAAGTAAACAATTTTATTTAAGTAAATAAAATCCTACCTTGCAAAAAGATCACTGTCGCTGCAAATCCTACAGTATAAAATAATCACAGCAACGAAAGAATAGTTTTGGGTTTAAATCGAATCCATCATTGCAAGAAGTAAAGGGAGCCTGGATAAGAGCAGCACACTGGTATCGACGGTCTTGGCTTTCAAAGGCTCGAAGAGATTTTCCGTTTTTTGAATTTCCTCCGTTTACGCCAGCGCAGTTTGTTTTTACGTGTGCAATGAAACTTTATCGGACGTTCACAGGAACCCAAAAGTCATCAGGTATTCACAGGTCTATCACCGACGTCACTGATCGATCATTATTCGGATTCTTTCCGTTTTATACAAAGCCCATATCCGACTCCCATTGTGTCCAAGTGTAGAGCCACTTCATTCTGAAGACTGTCGCGTCAATGAACCGATCTTTTAAAGTGGAACAACTTTTTAAAATCTCGTGAAACTGGCTTAAATTATTTTGAGATGTTAGAGGAAATAGTTTACTAGACAATGTCTACAATAATTTTTTCAAAAATTGCGATTAATTGCGAACGACATAAAAATAAGAAAATTGTATTATTTCACCTTTTGATCTGACTAAAATTACATTGAATATTGGTTGAAGCAGAGTTGGCCTAATTTCTGGAGAATCAGTCCGTTTTAAATGGTGTCCGAATATTTTCGCGAGCCATCGTATTCAATTCTTCCAGCTACCTAAAAAATCCATTGGAAGAGAGAACTTGTATACAGGATGAAGCACATGTCATTTTTATTTGAAATATCTCGATTGTCCATAATTGTTATGATCGTCTATAATTATTTATATTTTACCTGGATAATATTTGCATTAATAAGAAAGGTGAATACAACGTAAAAATTCGTCGTGTATGAAAATGATATTAATATAGAAATGAATGTTTTTGTTTGTTTGCAGGGTGCAGGATGAACAAATTTAATATTCACTTGAGGCAAGGCTCAATTGTCCTCGTGCGTTGAGGAATGATTTTCGCCACCTTAATCGTCAAAAATATTGGAGATGTGGAAGAAAAGATCGGTAAAATTTCAATAACCACCTAATAGACTCAACCCCGTCGCAAACTGATTAAATTAAACGAGCAACATAATTTTGATTAACAATGTTATGTTTCAGGAATTTCAAGACGAGCCTCTAAAAAACTACCTTCAATTAAATATTGTGTAATTATCTAGATGTAGAGAAAGTACCATTACTAATGTGTTTTAAAAAGACGATAAGCAACTGCCACAACATAGTTAAACATTGCCATATATACAATCATTATAATCGTTTTTGAGTGTAAAGAATGTAAAGAAAATCATACTGTAATCGAAGGGTTCCCAGGAATGCAAGTGTATCTCGAAAAATAGTGCAATAATTGGAAAGAGAACTTGTGACTTTTTGTATTGCGGTTTTATTAACACTTGGACAGTGGTGCTCGGGTCCATTAGGACCCACAGTATAAATATTGATGAATGATCTAGTTTTTGACACTTAATTGAAATTTTCATATGTTTCATTAAGACTATAAAAAAACTAACGTTAAGCTAGAGGAGCACCTTAAACAATACGTCGAAAAGAATTGATAAATAAAATTATAATAGATCCTAAGTAATGTTAATGAAATAAAACATTGTAACATAATATCTAGAAACAATTTCGACAGAAACGCTCGTGTTGCTTAGAGCCCTTCAATTATGCCATCAACATTAAATTAATATGAAATGTTGTTTGATTATTGGGACACTCTAATAAAATGATATTTTGCTGCTTCGTGGGATCCAAGTAATTCGAACCGTCTTGCACGAAAGAGATTTGAATTGTTCGCGGGCTGAAGTTCTCGCAGGAAAATTCAAGTTTCACGGTGACTAGTCGCGAAGCAAGATTTTAATTAATCTTAGTGCGAGCCCGGCAATCTATACTAACTGTTCCGCGCTTTACGCAGACAGCGACACGTCGGCCTCGTAGCTCAAACAGGGAATCACAATGGGAAATGGAATTCAAGAGATGAAGCGTTGATTGCGCACAAACTGCATTTCAATTAACAGAGATCGCATTGTCTGTCCGGGGTGGGAAGCCGCTTTCACGATCTTCAGCTGGCGCTTGTTCAATTTGTCGGCGAACATATTACACAAGACTCGCAGACGTGTTTCCCTCTGTCCGCGAATGTCGCTCAGATTTTTATCGTTTTTGCCATAATAATAATAAGAATAGGCAATTATAATATCGTTGTTATCGTCCGCAACGAGACAGACAGCCCGCAATGTCCAGAATAAATGGAACTGAAAACTCTGCACAAGTTCGTGTCGTGAATATGTTTACACTGTTTTCTAAACGAAGAGTGGACCGGAGGAAAACAGTTTGAATGATTGACTTCATTCCAGAGAAGGCATTCGAATCAACAAGGTCTATGAAACAGAAATAAATTTGTTCAAACTCAAATAACCTTTGCAAATAAAAGGAGATGCCGGTATCACAATAAAACCAGGAGTTCGCAAACTTTGTTACGCGAGGACAACTTTCAATCATTTCTTGAATACAAGCTGAGACAATTTTTCCAGGTACACAACCTATTTATTTTTCACTATACGAATTGTTACAACCGCAAGTTTAGCTGATAAAGTCTCCAAAAAACGGCTCCATTATCCCCTTGCATTATGATTTCTTACGCAGTTGCCTCAATTAACGCTTCTTCGGCCTCAATAATTTCACTGATTGTATGAGACAATCTTTATACGTTTCCATTTACTCTCATTCCTAGATTCGTGTAGGAAATAAATTTTCTCACCAATCGTCGCACATAGTCGACGCTGTAACGCACAGTAACGCTTCTCGAATTTGATTATTTATTGCTTACACGACTGCGACGTGCTAACTGCTGACTGCAACGGGAGATTGATTGAAATTACGCGACACGCTCATTACGTTTTTTATTACGTGGTTAAATGAACAACAGCGTGAATAATTAATGTTTCTGATCCGAGCAGCCGTTCTTGATTTTGACATCATATTTTCACGACCCGTTATTCGCTCGACGGCTGGAAACCGCGCGGAAAATGCTCGGAGGGAAAAAATGCCGGGAAGATAAAAACTTTGATGCAAGTTTGTCCAGTAAATCAGCCAGGAAATATCGTCGGCTGTTTCCTTTTCTCCCAGATGAGCAGCCGTTTCACTGTGTCAAAGCCGTGCACCGCTGATTTATTCGTGACCGACTTTCGTTGGAGCCTTTCCACGTTCTCGGTGCTATAGTTCCGCTGGTTGGACACCACAGAATCTTGCCAGTCCCCTGCTTAGACCTCGTAACCGCAAGGTAATAAAGAGTGTCATCGTTTAGCGGTGCTGCTGAAAAGGTCGGCGATAAAACTGCCGCTGACTCTGTAAACGTAACCCGTGGCGAGGGATGATCGTTAAACTGGGCCCCAACTGCCCTCTGTGATGAAAGTGCCGATCGTTTGCTACCTTAGACTCGCGATGAACATTTCATACATGATCTACTAAATATGAACGTTATTCATATCTTCTAAAACGAAACATAAATTGATTCTTCCGTTACCAAAATCTAAGAATGAAAGTAGGGGGAAGTTGCCAATATCGTACTAGTTTCTCAAATCGTACTCCATTTAAAATTCGCTTAAAATTGAATTGTGATGGCAATTAGCGATATCTTGTAAAAGCTCAGTCAATCATAATAGTTGTTAACATTTTATGATCAGCAAGAACGTGTTTCTGCGCTGTTCCCGCCAATTTCTATAAAATAGGTAAGGCTAATGTAAAATTTTAGCAATGCTAAATACGTATTATCCATTTTAGTAATAGTAGAATCGTATTTATTTTGATGCTAATATTAGCTTAGATTACGTATAGTACTTATGAGAATTCTAAAAGCATATTGAAATTTATTTTGAGATTAGATAATCGTGTTTTTTGAAGCAGCGAGCAAGTTGCATAAATCGCACTGTTACGAAGTTTCCCGAATCGTCCTGGTATCGGTGAATGAAGAAAGCTGGTTCTGCAATTTATGCGAATAAGTTCGCCTCGAGAATATGATACAATATTTGCAACGCTCGATTTGGGTACACGAAGCATGTGCAAGCGTATCAGAAAACATCAAACTTAATTTTTGTCCTCGACGTATTTGATGTTTGATAAATATTTAGTTCTTTAATAAATAAATGTATAAATTAAACTGAAATCATTCTGTAAATGACCATATTCCATTTTTCACCTTCAGCAGTACACTTTCTAAACCGTGTAATTAAATAGGTATTATAAAAGTTATAACAGAGGTATGATTTAGGATACAGGTTGCCAAAATCGTACCTTTCCAACCTTTTTGAAAATTGAAATCCAAGTTAATAATAAGTTTTTTTACAGATTTATAAAGATTAAAAATGTTTAAATAACGTGCGATCAGATTACTCTAAACAGTTACTTGTATAAATAAAATTACCAGTTTTACATGTTTTTTAAATTTGCTTAAGTGGTACGATTATGACAACTCTTCCCTAAATGGAGACATACGAGAAATAAACATAGTCTGTTTCTATCAGAGAAATTATTAACAGCTTGCTGTACTTTGACGAATCGGACACATAAACACTTTTCTTTTCTTGTTTGT
>JAQQRN010021249.1:0-12234 GCA_028455555.1 Augochlorella aurata | reverse complement strand
ACGGCCCTCCTCTGGTGGAGCCTGGCCCAGGCATGGCGACGTCGCATGTCGATGTCATAGCGCCCCGAAACCGTTGGGCCTCCACCAGCCCGTCAACATGGGCTGCCGCCATTAAAGCGTCCTGGTCTAGGCACTTCAGCGCCCACTGCGGCGGTGGCTTTCCCTCGCCTGAGCGACGCCGGGGTGTCGTCTGCGGGGAGAGGCCGACCGCAATATACCTGTGGTCTGAGAGCGTTTCGACCTCTTCCGCCAACCTCGACCCATGACACGGCGCACGGCCGGCGGCGTTGCCCATGAAAGGTCAACTATAGAGCCCCCGTTGTGCCGCACGCACGTGTGGACTGAGCCAGTGTTCAACAGAATGAGCTCGAGTCCCGCTGCCCAGTGGAGAACCTCCCGGCCCCTCGAGTCTGTCCCGGGGGACCCCGAAGCCTCGGCTTTGGAGTTAAAGTCTCCCAGGACAAGTACCGGACAGGGCTGGCACAGTTACCCAGGCCTGCTTTATACGATCTGTTACATGGACCGTTTATTTTGAAAGTGATGTAAGTCTATTTTTAAAAAAAATGAGATATTATGTAGTTTATTTATTAATTTAGTGTAAACTTTTTATTTATAACTAGTTAATATTTAATATCTTAAAAAATACCAATGCTTTGTTCACTTCGAAATTGGCCAATAAAGGAAAGTGCGTAGCGATTGATTGTAAATGTGGTATAAGTCTAATTTGTACACACCACAGGATTGTTACAATGTTATAAAACAATGTAAAAAAAATAAGAAATATATTTATCGCCAACCCGATACATATATGTTGTTCGTGTATGTCCTATGAATTTCGTATTCTCCATTCGCATCTTCCTCTTTTCCTCGTTCATGATCTCTAGCCCCATCGCTCCCAACATTTCTGTGAGTCTTCTCCTTTCTTCATTTACCTTTTCATTCCCTGATGCCCCACTCCTTTCTCCTTCCTCCTCATCTTGTCTTATTTGTCATCCTCTTTCGCCTGTTCCAGCGTTAAAATCTCCTCTAGCTACTGTTTTTTCTTGTTCTCCCTTTCCTCATCAGTTCCTCATATTTTTCATCTTCTTGTCTACGTCCTTGTTAACATACACCCTTATCACCCTCCATTGTACCTTTTCTACCTTTACGCACTCTTTTTTACTGCTTCTGTCTCCTTTTTCTTTCCTCCTCCCACTTTTCTTCCCCCTATTTGTCACCACTTCCATTGTACACATCTTTCTTTCCATGCCAATTTCTTTTTTCTATCATTATCTTTCTTTTCCATTCCATCGTCGCTATTTCTACCATTGTTTACTCTCCCCTCTTTCCCATCACCCCTACTGACTTCTTAGATTTCAACATTTCCCCTTGACACATCTAAAAACTTCTGCACTTCCTCCTTACCATCTCCTCCATCTATCGCCTCTATCCTCTTTATTATATTCCTCCTACTTATCTCCCTTCCGTAGCTCTTCTAACCTCCCTTTCCCGGGCGCGATGTAATTTACCCTGTAATTACCCTCACGGCAAGTTAAAGGGTTGAAATTTTGCACGGATGAGTTTTTCTTGATCATCTATCGAACGATATAAGGGTAATTGGAAAACCTCTAAGGAGAGTTTTGACTATTGTAATCGGCTAGGCCCTTTACTGTCTATTCTTCTTCAGCTGCACAAACCTTAACTTCTATTTTCTTTATTACTTGCACATTTAACGGTTGTACATTTAATTTTTACGTTGCAAACATATATTATTAACTTCCTGTAGAATCTGGTCATCGGGAATTACTTAAGAGTACCGATCTATTATCATAATAATACGTAAGTATCGATCAATATACAAGGTCTGAAACTTAGTCTAAAAGCCCCAGTGGGTTTGAAATTAGGTTCCCGGTATGAAAGCATCAGCAAACCGCGCAGTTTGGTATGGCTGGTAGTAATATTACGTAGAACGTCTGTATCGTTGTAATATCTTCTGGATGAATGAGCGTGTTATGCGAGCGTACATTCGTTATTGATTGGTGTTCATCACGTGGGTCGGCGATAGGGCGCGAAGAATTGATATATAACCGTGGAATATTGTCTATGGCCTGAGCATGTGCCAGGCATGTGACTTTATAGTCAGATTAAAATGAAGCACCGTGCGAAGGTTCCCTTTCTTTCAACGTTAAACCACAGGCTCCGCTTTTACGCCCTGAATACTTTAGAGGATGTAGGCCGTTTATGACGGCGCTGCCATAACGACCTAATAAATACGTCCGACCGTCACGGACAGCCTGAAATTAAGTCGTGCTCGTCAACGTATTAATTATCAAGCATTTCAATAAATCAGTTTTCGTGCAATATCCCCAAAAAATATTCCCGATTTTTGCAAAATTGTCAATGTTCTCAACATTCATCATACGACATTATTGTCGTATGGGAACTGGTCATTAATTTTGGTGACCTTGAAATATGTTGTCGAGGTCATTGTTTCGAACATCTTTCCCTATACATGTAGCCGTCGCACAGTGGCCTGCATCGAGTTTAGTGACATTTTTCAAAAAAACGAGATGTTTCGTATCGATATCTAGTTGAACGTTGCTTGTTAAATGTCAACGAACTTCGGAAGTGACGAAATTTAAAAAATATAATAAATATTATAGTTATAATAAGCATTGAAACCTGGATATTTTAAAAGCAGTATTTCTCACGATAAAAATTGGTTCTCTTTGTTGCGGTACCCTGGCGATTTTGTTCAATATTCTTGTTTCGATTCTTTTTTAAAATATGTAGCAGACTTTTCTGATGGGAATAACTGTTTGGATTAAAGAATATAGTTTATAATTTAAAAGAACAATAATGCTAAGTGCATCAATGAGAATTGTGACCTTTTTCTACAATTGACAAGGAATATCTTTCAAGTCCCGACGAGTCCCTGGATGAAACAAAGTGGAATATTTTTAACATACTTTTCCCTACCAATTGACGTAAGAATAATATCCATCGTAGTTCGCCTGCAGAAATTATTAATATTTAAAGTCGGTGTGTAGAGTGGTTACGCATGTGCCGCATTATACATATAACTCCCTATATTTGACAGAAGATAACTTTTGATCTGCAACAGTCTTCGTGTTCTAGGGAAAAAGAAATTTTTCTATACAGATTGCTTTAAATAACTGTGAAAAGATTATGTGCCAATAAAAATCAATTTGGAAGTTATAATTGTTTAAAGTCGACCGCGTCGCGCCTCGTTCACGGGCGCGCTCGGTCGCGGGTATTCCATAAAACGTGTTCCACAAAACGGTACACGTATGAAACATAAATATGAAACACATATTTAGAAAGTAAAAAATAGTTTGTATAATTACATTTAAACAATTTTTTTTAAATCGAAAATAGCAATGAAAATTTATTGAAATTTATTGTTTAACAAATGTAAAAAATATTTACTTATCAGCAGCTAAAAACTACTATTTTTTAATTATTTCTAGTGAAAATTTCATTGCAATGTCTCCAATACATACTTTTTTCTAAAAAATGAAGATTGATTTGAAGATCGAAGCTTTCCCTTCGCAATGGCTCCGAAAAATTTGATTTACTCTTCTTTTTGGTTATTTTATTGCACTTTGAACGGAAGGTGTCGACTAACCTGTCCGACCATAGTCGCCCGTTTCTACTTTCCGCGGAATCGATATTTTGATTAGGTCCAATTAATTAAATTCAATGGATCGCATGATGTCCTTGTCGGATGGTATTTTCCCCGATGGGAAGCACAGAGGACCATTAATAATCGATGGCAATGAGAGTCAATAATTGCAGTTCATCGGGAGACGTTCGGGAGGTCGATCAGTGTCGATCGACACCGCGATAACGCGTTCTTTATAGACTCGCTTTCGAGCGTGCCGCTCTCTTAATTTCATCGCGCGACAGTTCGTGGAAATGATGAGGGCCACTGCGAATTCACGATAGCGTTCCGCCTCGTTATCCCTCGTCCCGAATGCTGCTCGTGGCACCCTCGGCGCGGGAAAATTAAACCGCTAGTTTTCGCAATGATACTCGGTTGAAAGGAGAAATCGATAAAACAAGTATCTAGTCTACGGGTACGACGAAATAATTGACCGGCGATTGAGGCGCTGCTAGGTTAATTTGAACGATATGTTTGCTGGCATGCTCTTAGATCAGCTCCTCGTTGCTCTAATCAGAACAACAATTGTTTAGAAAACTTCTAGGTGTCTTTGAAACACTAACATCAAAAATTTAGTGAATTATAGAATCAAATAAAAATGGAGGAATAGAGAACCGTAAAAAATTGTTTTAAATAAAGTTTCTTCTTCGACAGAATAGAATTTACGTTCGACAATGTTTACAAATTTCTTTGGAAATTTTTGTACGTACAGGGTGATTCACTTAAATTGGACATCTAAGTTGTTGCTACGAAAGGTATGAAAAAATGACGAAGTCTTTTTAAATGGTTTTCAAGCGAGCGTCTGTCGGTAACAAAGAATCACTTTAATGAGTTTTTTAAGATTATGGTCAATTTTTGAAGGCAACATTATGTTGTAATGTAATAACTATTGGTGGCACATTAGCGCGTTGATCGTCTCAATAGATTAGCACATCACGCATAAGATACTATTGTTAACGCGTTCTTTTTTGTCAGTGGTATCCCCTGTAGGCCTATTTCACTGTTTCGCATCATAATTTCGGATCGACGATAAATATGGGAAATGAATCTTGAAAACAGTTTTTGACTTAATCGTCAACATTTTATCAAGCCCTCGAATGTCAAGGGGGACTGTGACATCTTCAGCACGGCACTTCTGTGAAAACGAGGGAAGAAAGACGAGCTGAATTCTTCAAAATATTAGATGACTCGAGATACCCGACTGTCAAAAATTTCGCGCTCCGAATGTTCTCAATGTTTGGATCAACTTATTTGCACGAACGATCCTTTTCAAGGATGCCTTCATTATCGTTTGCGATACGAACGGCTGCGTCCGACTTTCTCGTGGATATATCGAGCACGTCTATACGTCCGCGAAAATAATGTTCTCCCATGCCTTGATCAAATTTCGACGATTAAATCAAAAACTGTTTTGAAGATTTATTTTACGTATTGATCGTTGATCCCGAGATTATCGCGCGATCCAAATCGTACCGAGCTCTGGTCTAGTAGGTTGTTCCCTCTATCATCTAAAAAGAATTCAAATTGTTTATTCCAGTTTTAAAAAAAATATTGCATTTTAAAAGATGTCGGAATTTTAAGAATATTTCGGAGTATTTAATAGAATACATTACTACAAAATAGAATATACATTACTACAATATCATGGCGTTAAGATCACCTTGGGAATTAAGGAATGAGGAGAAAAAGGAGTACAAAAAACGGTGTAACTTACTTTATTTGATTGTAAATGCTTAAAGTTCAGAGCATCGTTCTGTATTTCTTAAATTTCAACTCATTTTTTAATTGTCAAGGCCATCTCAAGGTCACCATATTATAGGTCATTGAACTCGTCTTGTCGCAACCAACAATAATTCGCTATAAAAAATTAACGTTAATGTGCTAAATACTGTCGACATTCTTGGAAGGGCCACAAAAACTATCTTGGTAGAACGATTCTTCGTTATCATCATATACAAGCATGGAAATCATTTAGATACCACTTGGTCATTTCGTTATACCTTTCCTAGTAACAGAAATAACTTAGATGTTGAATTAAATAATTAAAAATGAAAGGACGCAGAATAGTATCGTTTTGAGTAAGGTTCTCTTTATGGAAAAATCGAATTTAAAAAAAATGTTTGGTAGACATGTGGAACAAGATTACGTGTCTAATAACGGTTTTCCATTTCTATTTATCACGATACCAATATCTGTAACGCAATAAATAAACATGCAATCGCAAATTCTAATGCATTATTGAACAACTTAATTTGGACAAATTAAGATCGAATGTTTCGGTGATACTTTTACGAATTGTATAAACAGAATTTTTTAATTATTTTGTGATTTTCTTTTATATAACTGGAGATTTTAAGGTCAATTTTCTTTTCTTACATGGAATACTACATATATTGTTTATATAAGAATATGGAAGAATATGGAATTCTAAGTATAAAGTATAGACCTTTATCAGCCCTAAACCTAATAGCTAACGAGGCCTGCAGAAATTTGTGAAAAGGTTGAATCTCCAACTTGATATAACGTGAAGAAAATGTTCAATAAATAAAGCGAAATTACTCGTTAACTAGTAGGTTTAGGGCTAATAATGGTGAATACATTTTTGTTTAGAATTCGATGTTCTTCCATATTTTGGTACAAAAAATACAGTATTCCATTTCAGAAAAAAAAGTTAACCTTCAAATCTTCGGAATGGCTCCATCTATAAAAAAAATAAATGCACTACATATTATGCCCCTTTAAACCATGCAACTTTCATGTATATTGAAAAAATTTGTTGCCCAATGCATATTTTGGAAGTTGCAGAAAGTGCACAAGTTACGTGGACCACCCTGTATTTCCATTTAAGTTGAACCGAGTAATGGTTATGTCAAGGTTATAAGTTTAACCTCGACAGTCTAGAGCTCAGTATAGTAAACAAAATAATTTAACCACATTTCTACCACGCTTCAGTTATATCACAGAAAATCTCAAAATAATTTAAAAATTCCTTTTAAACAATTCTTAAAAGCATGACTGAAACATAATTTGTCTGAATTAAGGTGTCTAACAATGCATTAGAATCTGCGGCTGCATGTTTATGTATAGCAAAAGATAATGATAGTAAAAAAGACCACAGCACGCCAGCAACGTAATCAAACTAGAAATTAAACATAATTGAATATTAATGTAATATCGCTAACTAAATATTATGAATATTACTATAACATAGTGTAAATAACGAAGAAAATGAAAGTACAAATTAAGAAATGGAAAGCTATACTTCTATTATTATATCACTTACCACCTAAACTACAGTTATTTTAAAAAAAACGTGTTAAATAAACCTTACCCTGTTTCGAGAGGGACATCCTATAATGGTCGTAAATTTTGGCTTTGTGAACGTGATTTCGAGGTGACCTCGTTTTTTTCAACGGAACTGTATATTTTTTTATGTGAGCAGATAGTGCAATTCAAGGTTATTTCATTAATCTAAATACTCCCGTCTTTGAAGATCACTCAAGGTCATCTAATGCTATTTAAAGTTGACCTTTTTTAGTCGAGTTCGCGTTATGTTTAGGTCCGAAACGAAATTTAGAAGGAAGATGGAACCTTTCTACATGTACACGTGTACAGGATGTCCCATTTGAGTTCAGATCGTAAAAAGTCTCATAGACACGTGATTTAAGGCTGACACATGTTCTTTAGTATCTCAAGTGAGAAATTAAATGGCGCTACTAATTTTTTAATGCGTGGACAATTTCAAAGTTATTTCAAGGTTACATATATTTTTAATTCGGAAACATTTTTTTTTGTAATTTAATGTTCTTAAAGGAAATAAAATACTTCCCAAAAGAAAGTGCTGTTACCGTTTTAATAGAAAAACAAAATGATCCTTGTCATAACCGGGAAAAATCAGCTAAATATCTTTAAAAATATTGAACTTGGAAAAAAAAATGTTTTGAAAAGAAGTTGTGCATCTTTTTACGTAGAATATGATTTCGAAATAAAAAATATAGTTTATGACAAACAAAATCAAGGTGACGTTGAAATAATCTTAAAAAACGCTCAAACATTAAAAAAGTAGTAGTGCTATTTGACGTCCAACTAGAAATACTATAAGACATGTGTCATTTTTCATCTTTTTTTTAAATCACGTACCTACGGTATTTTTTACAATCTTAATTTAAATGGAGCACCTTGTATTTTCTGCCAATTCTCGTTAAAATTTCATCGTGCAGTTTAATGAGAAAATCATGCTGAAAAGTTCGCACTGGAACACATATATTTAGCCTTTGAGAAAGTTCAGCAGGTGCCTGAC
Organism: Augochlorella aurata; assembly: GCA_028455555.1. Classification (NCBI taxonomy): domain Eukaryota; kingdom Metazoa; phylum Arthropoda; class Insecta; order Hymenoptera; family Halictidae; genus Augochlorella; species Augochlorella aurata. The sequence goes on along the minus strand of JAQQRN010021249.1, from coordinate 4,270 downwards.
GCTTTCAAGGTACCATAGACGAAACAAAATCCTTTTTGACGTCGGGGGGATATCGTTTCAGAACATGAATATTGATAGGGTGTCGAGTCTCACGGATCTTCAAGCGCTCCTCAGATATTGCAGTCCCTGAGCTCCAGCAAAATCGAACAACAGATCGAGCAATCCCATTGAAAGCTCGAATATATGACGCAGTTCCCTGTATACAAGAGAGCAAATAGATTTCCTGGAAATCCGTGTCCATTCATTGGCGAATCTTCCGTAAACCGTGGAACATCTTCCGACTTATCTGTCGGCTTGAACCTCCAGAATTAATCTTCATCGGATCCCTCGGTTAATCCCTCGCAAACATGAACACATAGAACTGAATTTCAAAATAAAACAGCCATTTGGAAAATTCTACATATTTCGGTCATTTCTATCTTATAAATTTTTATTACCATCATATAAAGCTAGATTTTCAAATCCACTGCAAAACGAAATTCTAACATAGACAAATTTTGGTCAAAAATTGGCCAACTTTAACGGACGATAACTCTTTGAGAAGTCATTGTAGGATGTTGACCATTATTCAAATTAAAGCTTGAAACCTCTAATTTGAGGTACTATTTCTCGTTTTTATGTGCAACGCACCTTGACCAGTGTAACCCTTTAAATCTAAGGCCATATTTGCCATATTGAAAATTGCCAGGTTTGACGAATCGGCTTAGAAAAATCTTTCTCGGGGATTTCACTTGATGCGAAATGTAGTTCGATCCTTCGCGTTTAATTTAAAAAGTAAAGAAACATGATTGCGTCTTTTTCACAAAATTACAGCATCTTAAAGGAATCGTTGCCATTTTCTCATGCAGCGCATTGATATTATGTGATATGCGCCAAAGTTAGGCTATGGACGAGTGTCTGAAGAAGTGGAAGAGAAGGAAAGAGATGTTTTATCAATTGTTCATAACATTCGGAAAATCTTATGTCGGAAGTATATGACTAACATGCAGAGCTTACTTCAAAAGTGCTGTAACTTTGCGAAAAGAAGTCTCAGCCACGTTACTTTTCTTTTTAATTAAAAGAAAAGGATCAAACTCCCTATCAATGCAAGCGGCATCCCCGAAACAAAATTTTACTAAGCCCGAGCATTTCCACGAACTTGGCAATTTTTAATATGGCGAACACGACCTTAGATTTAAAGAGTTATAGTATCTGAAAGTAGAGGTTTCAAGCTTTAATTTAAAAGAAATGATCATCATCTTGCGATATTCGGTCATCATCTTGGCGAGAGATGGTCGATCCAATGAACGGTTGAAAACCGGTGCCGCTCATTGGCTCGGCCGCTTCGCGCCAGCGGAGCTCGCCTCCCATTGGTCAGTGTTTGTCACGAATAACTCGTTAACGATGCTTCACAGAAAATTTTTGTACAGGGAAAAATTGCTTGAAATGATCTCAGGTATCTCCCATTTCCGGACTGTTAGACATTTTTGGGACACCCTGCATAATATAAATGTTAATTGCAAAACAGGAGGGGTTTCACCCAAAAATAGTATGTAATAACTGTTTGCAACAAAGTTAGCTTTCCCATATAATTTTATAAAATTATACACAATAAATAAAAAATAGTCTTTTGGGATCAGTGGATCCGCAGCGGCCATTGAAACCCATTTATCTAACTGTAATAAGAAGTCTGGTTGAGAGTTAAATTAACCAAAATTAGTGGAAATTGGTAACAAATATTGGCGAAAATATTTTCGTAATAAATTAACAAAAGATATCGGTAGAAATCTGCCAACGTTGTCCGGAATTGGTACAGATTATAGCATTTTCATTAAATTACGTGAAATATGTTGCAGTTGCAGTCGTGATAGCATTTTTCATCTGCTGGGCGCCATTCCACGTACAACGGCTGATCGCTGTTTATGGGACAGAACCGGACCACATAACGTCGAACAGCAAAGGCATGGCAAACCTCTATCTTTTGATGACCTACACGTCTGGTGTTCTTTATTATATGTCCACAACGATTAACCCGATTCTGTACAACATCATGTCGAACAAGTTTCGAGCGGCTTTCATGGTGAGCATCCTTATTTTTTTACTACACTCTTCAACTTCTTCTTCAGCATTTCAACTTCAACTTCTTCTTTTTCTTCTTCTTAGTAGTCTTTATTCTTGAATTAGTCAAATGTTCTTTATCCTAAAAATACTCGTTCTTATAATCTGAATATTTAGGTTGAAAATAAAAAACATAGACTAGTATATCCATCCGTGGCTGTCTGTTTCTGCTCTCATGAAATTAATATTTTTAATAGAGTTATACCATAAATTAAAGAACGAAATAACTGCGTGATCTTAAAAAATCACGAATCAGGTAGCGAATATCATGAGTTTGTTAGGTATTTAAAATTATAGCCTACCAATCACGCTTTACTCATTAAGTGCACGAACTGATCAGAACAATTTGATGGAAACTAAAGTCTTGAAGAAAAGAGATACACTCGAGGTCTATCACTTTCACACTCATTGCTTTAATACGCTCATGACTGTTGCGAAATTTCGCCCGGCTAGTTTACGAATAATACACCTTGTATAATAAGTAGACTGCGGATTTTATGCATTTATGACAAAAATGAATTAGTCGGATTAAACGTTGTAAAGAAATTAGAAAAATTTAACGATGATGGTACATTATATTCGACTTACTACAATTATTAAAAGAGGGAAGACATTTCCATCTAACTTGTTTCTTAATTAACTCAAAAAATTGTTATTTTGCATAAAGATCAGCAGTCTAATAATAAATAACATACCACCTTGCGCCGCTGTGAGGGACTATCTGCGCATGCGTCGCCTTGCGTTGTTATTTTTCTTGACTGCGCTGGTCGCTCTTGCGATCGACGTATTGCGTGCAAATAATTCCGATCCCTGGACTAAGATTGAAAACTAAAGGCGGGTGTTCGTCTGAGACGGCAAAACTCTCGGTAGTTGCTTTGTAATCTCGAAGCTTGAGTTAATTTTGATTGCTCTCGAAAAACAGTAAGGTCACTGTCACACAGCTACTCTCACAATACGAACCTTCAAGGACCAGGTCAGGAATAAGAGACTAAATTAAGGATAACCCGACAATAAAATAGAAAAGTTTAATAACACATCTATTACGTTCGACATCTATTCGTAGGCGGCGACTCAACGATCTGGTACAAAACAACCGACAATCGGTCCTCGTTGACAATTGCGTATTGCTTGGTTACCGATCACTGTTGCCAACCTTACAAACTGATTTCGTATTATAAGAGTATCTCTCCGCGAGTCTCGTTGGAATCACGTTACAGTGAGCTGACGCACCCATCCCAACCATTTTACTGCGCATCCAATCCGTAATAGAGCCTGCCCCTGTAGTGAATCGTTAGCCAATCAGAGCAATGAACGTTTGTATGCCGACCCTCGCTAACAGATCAAACTGCGGCTTAAAGGTATGCAAGAGTAGGACTCACTACTGTATATCGTAGCGATAATATGTGTGGGGGAAACCGAGAACGGTTGTAACACTTTGATTTTGTAAGACAATTACACGTAAACTATTGCATTCACAGTGGTTTTGTTGTGCATTAAGAAATATCCAAGTTAACAATAAAGTATGGGAAGCGGGTAAAATATTACCACTTAGCCCGATCTTGGATCGGTTGTGTTGTAACATAGCATGACATTCTTCATGTGTCCACTCATTACAGCCACAACAATGGACTCATTTTTCATTAAATGTGCTTTTGCTATAAGGTTCCTAGCCACCTTCGTATACTTTTATACTCATGGTTTCGTTATATTAGTTTTTCTCATTTTTGTACGAGGCATTCTAAAAGTTTAATTGTGATATTAAATTATAACAATTTTGAATTTATCAGTTAACTTAATAAATTAAGTCTAATTCATTTAAATTATAAGATGGTGACAATTAAGGGTAGAAATATCTCAAAATAGATCCCAACTGTCTGTGCTACAATCCTCCCAGAGCGCACTTTCAAGCTTCAATTATAAATTTTTATTTATAACATGTTTATTAATGCAAAGTAACTATCAGTGCTAAAAAAGCAATTACACCACAATTTTAACGCAGTAAGGAAAGTTAGCTGTTAGGTACCGAAAAGTTATTTTCTTCCTTATACAGACGTATATTTCATATTTACCTAAGTATGATAGATGAGCATGTTCCAAATGTCATTGTACATTATAAAGGATGTCACAAAAATCACTCGGAAGTAAGAAATGAGGAATTCCTGAGGTCTTTTGA
>JAQQRN010021234.1:0-11963 GCA_028455555.1 Augochlorella aurata | reverse complement strand
AAAAAACAGAATGAATTTTTTCAAACTCCACCGCTATTATAAAACGTGTCAAGAATTGTCATTTAACTTGCTACAATTGTATTTAGTAGCGGAAACTCCCGAGGGCTGCAAGCAGGGCACAGTAATTGGCTCCTCGTACCCTTCTTTTCCCAGCCCACCGCGCCGTCCCTCCGTTCACCACCGACACCTGAGACCGCACGATCTCCCTTCTCTCTTTTCTCTTCCCTCTTCTACACGGTCGCTCCCGTTGGCCCGTTTCTTTTTCCCTTTGTCGTCCCAACGGACACGCGGAAACCTCGGGCTATCGTCTCGATCTCGATTATTCGGGTAATGAGAATTCCGCGGTTATTTCGGGCTCGCCGCGACGCTTCCGCGAGGATCCCCCGTCACGGCCGACGCTGGTCGTTGAACCTCGGCGCGGCTTCCGGCCGTTCTGGAATCGGGCATCGACGCGTCCGACCAGCCAAATGGCCGAGATTCGAAGGATCCCGCGGACACCGAGACGTTCTCTCGACCGACTTCGATCGATTCCGGCCGACGAGACCTTCGAGCGAAGTCTCGAGGTATCGCCGCTCCGAATCCACGGTTTTTATCGCATTGGCATCGAGACGACTCTCTCTCTCTCTCTCTCTCTCTCCTTCTATTTCTTTATCGACTCGCAGCTCTGCCAAACGAATAGGTGCTCCGAGAGCCAGGTTTATCGCTCCCCCCGGTTCTCCGCGTGTCTTCCGAAGCGCGGCCGCATACCGGCACGGTATCAATGCGGTCTGGTTCCCGCGAGCATAACGGATGACCCATAAACGGAGAAATCGGTTTAGGCGCGCGGCGTCGCCAGCCGGATCGATTCCTCTAATTAATCGATCGGTCGGAGCATGCGAGGCTCGCCGAGCGGGGCGCCCGCTGCCTCCTCTGTCGCGAAATAAATCTGACTCGCGATCCCTGAGAAATCGGCGAGCCAGTAGACAGCGTTATTATTAACTGGATTTAACTCTCAAGGGTCGGATGGGTTAAAAACTGTAAAAACTTGTTCTTATTGTCTTTAAAATCGTATCGAGAAACAGCCTACCCGTGTCACCTGCAGGGTTCGAGAGCACCGAGGCCGAAAGCTTCGGCTATCATCTGCTGCACAGCCGCAAATCCGTGCAAGGGATAAATAGAAATAGCGAGCGTACATTTGGCCGCCGGTTTCGAGGGTTGGAAATTATTTTCGATACGGCACCGACGCCTCGCCTCGCCTCGCCTCGCGGCGTTTCATCCTTCGTCGGTCACTGACACCAGAAACGGCTTCCAGCCGCTGCAAGAGAGGCGAGTGCACGCGAATGCACGCGAGCACACCACGGCTCTGCGTACCTATGCGGCTTCGACGACGTCTCGCGTGCAATCGGAATTTCATAGTCCGTTTAGCCGCGTTCCCGCCGCAAGGACGTCGCGGACCGCGTCCGTACCGTTCCGCGGCGATTCGCGACGATTCGACACGACGAACGAACTGACTCTGGAGCCAGTTACTGGGCTTTTAGTCCATTCTCGAGCATCGTTAACTTTATATTTATAGAATAGAGATGTAGATTCTATTTTCCTATTTATATTCAACGCGTTATTCATTTATTCAATATATTATTGAATTACTGTTCAGAATAGTATTGAATTCTAGGTAGATAAATGTCATAATTAGAGTTGACGTAGGCAAGGCTTTTTTAAAATTTATTTCGCGCAAGTCATGTCTTTCAAAGAGAGGTAAATACGAAATTTCATTAAAACAGTCTCGCCTCTATGTGAACTCTTTAATGACTTGTTATGACACGACTCTTTTTTAGAGGAAATGAAATGCAGTATGGTAAAAAATTACGTTTTTATCAGGCACGATGATCGGGGCTCGGTAATTGATTTTTGTACATCCTAAGTGCACGGTAATCGGCTCCAGAACATTTTTCTTCCTCTCTCCGAATATTCACATTGGACCTGATATTTATCGCATGAGAAAATTTACACCGACAAAAGAAGCTTTCTAACTTATTATCTAGCTTTTATTAAAAATATTTCCCGAGCTGCTTTTCTCGCGGGTCTATTACCCTTTCAGTCGTCAAGGTTATGTAAATCGACAGCAATTTGTCATCCGACGTAATTTCGGCGAATTGGATAATCAGGTGCGACACGTTTCCAAGCACGATAGACGTAAAACGACCCGGTAACCTCGGCGCGAGAGTTGAACGGCCCCGAAGTCGCTTTCAATTGGCCCGTCTACACCGTGTGTGTCTCTGCGCAGGTTACTTATTGACCAGGGTCGAGAAAAAGATTGGCTCGCCGGAGAAGCCTCTCTCGGATCTGGGCCTGATCTCGTATCGCAGCTATTGGAAGGACGTTCTACTGCAGTACCTCTGCAACTTCGGGGGCAAGGAACTCTCGGTCAAAGGTAAGGCGCGCGCTGGACCGGACGCCGGGCCGGCATTACCATTCGTTCCGTTTCCGAGATAACGAACGAACGATGTTGCAGATATCAGCAAGGAGATGGCGATCGACTCGTACGACATCGTCAGCACGCTGCAGGCCCTCGGTATGATGAAGTACTGGAAGGGCAAGCACATCATTCTCAAGAAACAGGTAGGCGTTCGGCAGGTGAAAAACGACGAGCGTCGCGGCGCACAGTGGTTTGGAAATTGGCTCGCGCGATGGAGATCAGCATTGCTTCGGGATCTCGATTTATTTTATAGTCTATAGTAAAGTAGATAATATAGTAAAATAGATACATAGAAAACTATTGGCGACCGCGCGTAACGAAATCGGGCGGGTAGGAAATCGAATTTATTTCTCCACGTAACCGCGTCGAGTCGAGATCGCCTAGAGAAAGAGAACACCGTGTGAAAACAGAATGGGGCGACGGTGTTAAACGGAAAGAAATTGAATGTCGGAACGCCGGCTGGCCCCGGACCACTGTGCGACGCAGCGCCGCGCGAGACAGAGAAGGACTGTTGGGAGAACCGTTGAAATGATTTTCAGGACGTGATCGACGACTACAAGGAGAGGGTGAAGAGACGGGGGCCCGTCTACAAAGAGATCGATCCGGAGTGTCTGAAATGGAACCCCTTCCAGCAACCCAAGACGCCCTCCGCCTCGAACTAAGGTCTGCGACGAGACGAGAGCAAGAACGGCCGGAATGACGCCGACGTCTCGGCTCCCCCTCCCCCGTCTTGGCCGAGTTCCGACCGAGGGCGGACGATCTCTTTCTTCTTCTTCTTCGCCGACTCGGTCTCTCCTCCCCCGCAACGACTCGCACCGCTCCATCCTACCGGCCTGTTCCGCGCGCGAGATCGTCTCCCGCGTGGAAAAGCCCCGAGCAACGAGCGAGCGTCGTCGAGGAACCTGGATCCAAAAGGATTTAACGAGGATCCAGGGATCGCGAAGATCGACGAGACCAGAGTTGGGCGAAAAGTAATCCGATCGACGATCAACGATTATAATTGGTTAGTTATAAACCAGAGATTACAATCGGTTGGTTGTTGACACTGATTTCGAATGATTTCTAATAAGTAACTAGGTCGTTGATCGTGGATCGGATTCGTCTTCGCCCTGGCACAAACCGCGAGGTATCGACGATGTGAATCAAATGAGAATGTAACGAGAATCCTGGAGCAGGCATGGGCCCCGATTGCCCCGAGGGGCACCGCGTTCGTATGCCTACTGTCACTGTCCGCGTAGACAAGATAAATGCTAACCGTTTCTCTCCGGCTTGCCGCTCCGAGGGCAAAGAGTGCTCCGCCCACGCCTGCTCTAGATTCGACCCATCCGAGCGTGTACAGAATCCTTTTAGCGAAGTCGCGAGAGGGTCGGTGGTCCTCGAGGTGGCCGATCGCGGCGGCGAAAAATCGGCGAAGCTCCTCTCGCGTTCTAAAGAGGGGTGGTGGGTGTCGGGACGTCTCGCGAGCGATTGATCGGCACGCGTCTCGGCGTGGTCGTTGCACGAAACGCGGCAACCGGCAACAGAGTTTATTGATCGGACCCAGCGAGGTGCTCGAGGCTCGCTGCAAGCCAGAGAAATTCAACGGAGCACGAGAGACGCCTCTCTCTCTCTCTTTTTGTCCTGGCTTCGCGTCGATTCGTTCGCCGTCCCGTCCGCCGTTCAAAATAACTCGAAAGCTATCGAGTCAAGGTTGAAACCGGACCCATTTAAAACGCACGCACACGCCGATCGGCCGCCGTCGGGGAACCGTTCAAAAGCGTCAGCCGCGCGAAACCGAGCGAGGATTTCTGCGAACGATCGCGCGCTTATGTCGCTTTCCCACGTGCGCCCGGCCGAGAACGAGCCTCGATCGCGACAATTTTCCACCGATTTTTCGCCCTCCGACTTTAAATCCTTCGTTCGACAGGGTCCGACCAATTAGCTCGCGTGGGAACGCGGCTTAAGGAAACGCTCGAGCGCGCGGACGTTACGCAGGGACCGACGGAAGAATTTCCTGTCTCCCCGACCATTCGCAATTGTAATATAGCACCGCTCCCCCCTACCCTCGATTCCAACGATTGGAATTCTTTTTCATCGTTTTTTAGTACCGAGACTTTCTACGTGTATAGGGTTAAATAAATACATTGAACGTTGATTCGACGATTCTCTTTATTTACATCGGACGACAGTCCGATCATCGATACAACCATGTACTTACTCTCTCCCCTCTCGTAATTCGCCGGGAGCCGCACGAACGAGTAGGCGAAACTCGCCGACTTGTTGGCGCGCCGCTCGCCCAGGCAGGTTGAGAACACCTGGCTCGGTAGAAAGCGGAGGACGCCGTCAGCTATGAAATATTTCAGTGGAACCGAACCATTGCCGGCGTTATTCACATATTAATTAAATAATTTATTTATTTACTTAATAATATATAGGGGTTGAACACCCATTTTTACAGGAACAGAAACGGCATGCGACGAACGACGGTGAATAGATTGAACAATTTCTAAAGTCGGACCAAACCCGAACCTAATCCGTACGCCGCAAGCTATACGAGATATTTTGCTCGAGCCGAAAGATTGCCGGCGTTATCGCGGTCTCGTTTTCAACCCATACGGAACATTTTCGTCGCTACGAGACAAAGATACGGTTTTCGCAACGATACGCCGCCTCGCATATCGCAGCAACGGTGTATACCACACACCACAGAGCTTCGAGTCGGTCGAGAAACTTCCCGAGGATTCCGCTTGAATACTCGGGTCCGTTTCGACGGCCAGAGACGGTTGAGAACCGTCGCGCACTTATCGTTACGCGAAAACAACTCGAGTTTCTCGCATGTTACATCGACGCGTTCCGAGGCTCGTCCGATTATCGACGGCCAGCATTCCGCGAGCGCAACGTTACACGCGAGCGCGCGCACGGTCGCTAAAAAGCCGGGCTCACGATCCAACGTTGAAAAAAATGCTTCTCGAGCCACGCTGACGGACCGATTACAATAAAAGAAAATCGAGAAGACAAAGTACGACCTCGGAGAATAAAAATAATACTCCCGAATTTCTTCGATATTTTTAGAAGCATCCGAGAAAGGAAGATCTTAATCTGCAACCACCCCCGCGACAGGGTCGGAATTTTGACAGCAATCGACGACAGCTCTGATTCAAAGCATCTTATTACTAGTTAGTTAGAGCTAGAGTCCCTTAATAGCCGATTCGATGAACCCGCGCGCGTGCGGAAGGGTCCGGCGAGAGCTCTCGTCGGGCGTTCCGCAGGTAGCCGATTTAATTTCGCACCTTCGACCGGCCGTCTATTTAAAGCAAATCGATTCGCCGGTGCCCGATTAATTAAACACGGGCTTATGTAAGTTTAATGTCTGAACGGCTCCGAGGAATTTCCCCAGAGCCCTCCGCTGCCGGTCGAGGCCGCGCTGGGAGAAACCGAACGGATCGAAACGAGACCGGGCCGAGAACGCGACAACCGGTTCGGCGAACGCGTGTATCTCGGTCTCCGGTTTCAATGCGAGCACAAACGATGATTTCGAATTTCGGGCCTCGAGACAGAGAATACAGAGCCCGCGTTGCCGGACAATTACATGCGACTGTGCAATCTAAGTTCGTAAGTCGCGCTCGGACACTGGGCGGTGAACCAGCTTTACGAACGCCGCCTCGTCGGAGATCGTAACCTGTCCTGCGTTCGTACAAACGGCTCGTTGATACAGTTCTTTCTTCCCTGCACGCTCCATTGACTCGTAATTCCCCTATTTAAGTTCTTTTATCATCCGTTCTGGAGCATTGCGCTCCCGTTTCCTCTCTCGATGCTCCTTCTACCGGCTCGATTCGCTTTGCCGAGCCACGTTTCGTCGGCCAACGACGGCGGTCCGTCGCGTGAAACTGTTTTCGTAATGTGAACGGAGTCGAGTAAAAATGCAAGCGGACGGCATTACGGACAAGTGGAATCTCGCAAACGGACGAATAATTGCGTTACCCGGCGATCTCCGACGCTTCCCTTTCCCTTTCGACTGGCACCGCCACGCGACCCCACCGTATCACTATTATCCCATTTGTTCGCGACATTGCAACGGTTTCTCTCTCTCTCTCTCTCTCACTCTCTTTTTCTCACTCTCTCGTTCTCTTTCTCGCCCACCGTCGAGTCATTCGCCAGCGCATCGGCATCATCGACATTATCATCGGCATCGGGGTGCATCGACTGACAACAGGGCGCCAGTTTAACTTTGTTCGCCGATTAACACTCAGACGGCAGACCTTTCTCACAAAATTATAATTGCGGTAGTTTTACTTATTATTAATCTTTGTCGACGGATCATTCGTAATTTCACTTATCATTAATCTTCGTCGACAGATTCGTTATCGTCGAGAAGGGCAACTTTTACAAATCCTCGTTGTACATTCGAAAGAAACCCCTTTGTAATCCTAAACATTCTCTTTGTACATACACGCTTGTTATCAAAATTTTATTGTCAGTTTCGAAACTATAAAGTATTTCTTAAAAAGTGAATTTCGTTGCTCTCCTCCCCCGCTCTAGGGGTGCAGATAAGGCTCGATCGGTGAGCCGCGGATGACGAGACAATTTTAATAAGTCGGAAACGGATAATATCGTTCTAATATCGGAAGCGATGTTGTGCAACCTAACGGCGAACGATCGATTTTTCGATGAACGAGAAACATCACTCAACCCTTTGGTCATCTCGTGGATCGATCGAGACGACTCAAAGGACAAGGAGAGAGACGAAGGGTAGAGGACTGGCCAAGGCGAGGAACGTGTCTCCCGTAGAGGATCTACGTTTTTTGGTCGCGATGCGATAAGGCAGCAGGGCACAGTCATATGAATTGCGCTCCAACAGGTGCCGGGTATCGAGATCACCAGAGCACCTGATGAAGTACAATTAACATGCAGCCTCCACAGTTGTTCCCAACCACCATGTCCCACCGTCCTCTCTCGGTTTCGATACCGGACGTATCGGTATATCCCTTTGCGATCTCCCTTTCTCTCTCCCTCTTTCTCCCTCTATTCCTCCTCTCGCGCGAATCAGCGGACTGCGACCAGGAACCTGAACTCGTGCCGGAGAAAAACGATGTACCGGTTTCGCCGCAGTGCGCGCTACTTCAGGTACCTGACTGACTCGAAATTGGCACAGCCTGAAGTACCCGAGTAACGCGTGTCGCAAACGACACATGGTCACGTTGCTGCTCCCTGATCGATCCCCGCCGACCCAGCTCCCCCGCATCCATCGATCCGAACACCTGACGATCCAATCACCTGACGATCCATACACCTGACGATCCATAGCCTCCGCTCCGGGCTGCTGCCTGCTCGGGTTCGACGTCGATCTTAAAACTTAACGAACATCAGCCGCCTCTCCGTCGTCGAGACTTCGTCGAGCTCGATCGCGACCTTGACACAACCTTGACAGAACCTCGACGATTTCGCGTGCTCGTTCGAGCCGCGATCGACAGGTGCGACGCGTCGCGACGACCTTCTTATCAGTTAACCCTTGCCGGGCGTACGTCGCGTCCCACGTGACATTATCATACGTCAGAAATATTTGAGACATCGACGGACCTTCTTCTCTATTTCCTAAGCGAATATTTTTTCGTTGTCCCTTTTCTCTCGAGTTATTTCTTTCATCTCTAATTGCAAGTTTTTCTTATTAGACTGCGGATTTTCTGAATTCATGCGGAAAATTGAGTAGACGCGATTTAGAACAGTATGGTCATAAAAGAATTGGAAATTGAAGCGATCTAATAGAGCACGAACCGGCTATTTAGATTCTCTATCGCAATTTTCGTTTCGCACGAAGATCCGCAGCCTGATTGATCGCATTCTCTCGCTGTGGCAAACTGTTCGCCTCGTCGACAAATAAAGTTATCAGTTGCTCTAATTATTACACAGTTCACGCAGTACCGAATGCAATTCTTTTCAACTTGCTTTCGCTTATTCGACGCTAGAACTACCTAAACGCAACCAATATACATCACTTTAGAACAACGACAAGACCGGGGGCTACCTTGAACTTTGCACGACGCCGATTACAGACAAACATCTCGCACGAAAAGCTTCCTACGATTATTGCGAACTCGAAAATCGGTCGAAACGCGCCCGGCTTTGCTAGTTCCAGCGCTAAAAATGATTTTGAAGCTAGATGGCACGGATGATCAGGAATGAGTTAGCGAGGACGAATAAGCTAAGCGGGACGGTATATGTAAATTCCGGAGGAGAAGCGAGCGGAAGAAAGGCGAATTCAACAGAATATTGTCGGATTCGTCGGCGAGACGAGCGTGGAGACGCGACCCGAGGTCGCGGTGCGCGCGGCGGTCGACGCATCGTTGACATTGAAACTTCTGCCACTCTCGGTTGCCGGAGGTAAAGGAAAGTCTCCGTCCCCCCCTTCTATCTCTCTCTTTTTCTCTCTACGTCGTCCCACTGCCTCTTTCGCCGTTGTTCGTCAACGAGCGACGATAATAGGCCGGGAACCGGCGAGGGAACCGACGAAGGGAACGAGGGTCGCGGGGGCGAGGACCGAGATCCCGATGAATCAAAGCGAACCAGCCAGACAGACGGGGGGAGGGAAGGGGGGCGAGAAAGAGAGAACGAGATGAGATAGAAGAACCGCTTGGACCGAGATAAGGGGAAAGGATCGAATGGATCGTCGATGGAGGGGATAAAAGTCGCAACGAGGAGGGTGGGAGCAAGGTTGCGAAGAAACGCGGCGACGGCTAAGACCGAAGAGCGACGGCTCTCCGAGCTCTAGCGACAAGAACTTCGCCCGGCTTTTCATCGCCACTTTCCCCTAGACTCGGCTCTTTATTAGGAATCGACTCGCGAATGCCGGGACGTGCGATTTGCTCTACGAGCTCGCGTTGTCGGGAGTCGCGGCAGGAATAACGACGCGGCGACGTGCCAGTTTTGTCGATCGGAGGGAGGCGAAGTCGAAAGAAATACAGGGTATCTTAAAAATGTCTAATAATCCGGAAATTGAGGATACCTGAGGTCGTTTTAAGCAATTTTTTCCTGTGCAGATATTTTCCCCGAGGCATTGTTAACGAGTTATTATCGAAAAACATAGGCCAATGAGAAGCGGTCGAAGTCCCAGTTCCACTCGAGTATAATAGTATAATTCGGATGACGTCGATGCAATTTAGTATTTAGACACTTTTGTGTATACTTAGACAGTTTTTAAAGAGGTCGCGACAGCTATGCATCTTCTTAATTAGGCTCGTCTAGAGTCGACAGATACTACCCCCGTTTTAATATGAAATTCCGTATTCACCTCTTCTGCTCGTGAAATAAATAATACAAATAAAATAAACAAACAGAAAGAAATAAAAAAAAATAAAAGAGGTGATTCGAAAATGTAGAGCTGAGTGGAAACTGATCGGCGACAGGATGGTTCGTGGGAGGAGCCTCGAGAGTTTTCCAGCGCGGCGTTCGAATCGCGCGGAAATATCTCGGCTGGTTGCAGCGAGCGCGACGCGACCCATTGTCCGTCGATACAACGGCATTTCGCGCGGCCGTCTCGGACAACGTTTCCGCGAAACCCCGTTTCAGTTTTCTGAACATTGTTATCGGCGGCGATCGCAATCTCTCGAGCACCTAGATATTTCCAATTCGATCCGGAGAGGAAGGAAGATAGCGCGCGGCCGACGGCGTTCTTCCATCCGTGCGAAATGGCCGATCAAAGTGCGAGACCCGGCGCGAATCGACGAAGATAATTTGTACGACAGTTAGAAGCCAATCGGCGCAAGTCTATTCGCGCTGAATAATTCAGACGACGAGAATTCTAGCTGCAAAGGAGCAGTTATGCCAACGCGACGCGCAATTTTTCTCGTAATTAGATGCGAAAGAGAATTGATCGTCGATGCCTTATTCGATTCGTTCTATTTATATCTTCTCCTAGAATTTTATTTCATTGAGTCGTCCCGTGGTCGATACAAGTTGCGCCATCGATTATTAATTTTACGAAATCGACTGAATTGATTTAAAGACCCAAAGTAGACCTCCGATAGGACGTGTTTGCACAGCTGGCTTTCTATGCAAAGAAAAGTACACTTACAACGATTGGCTTCCGAGACGTCCGATTAATCGGCGGACGCTGCTATCTTCGCGAAAACAGCTTTCTTCCATTCGCGGCTGGTTCGAGAGTCTCGCGATAAAGGCTGGCAATCGAGTAATGGATAGTCGGGAGGTAGAGGAACCGTGGAACACTTTGAGGAACACCTCGGACAACGTCGACGACAAGGAGGGCGACGACAGCCACCGGAAGCCGCGTGCACGCGGTACGACGGCAGTCGCATAACGACCGTTAAGAAGCTTCCGTTGCGGCCGGCATGGATGAGCCGAGATTACTCGGAAGAAGATGGACGGCCGTGCACGCACGTCCCCGTGTCCGAGAAAGTCGCGGCGTTCGAAGAAGAGCGGTCAAGCGGCGCCGTGAGTCACCCGGCTTCAAAGTTCGAGGCTCGCCTTGGAATCGTCTCGAATCCGCGACGGGTTCTCGCGCAGATATTTTTCCGAGAGGTGTACGAAACCGGCGGTCGCCGCCGACCGGTGACTAAGCGGCGAGGAATGAGAACGCTGGCGATTGGGAGCAACCCGTTGCTCTGCACGAGGAATACCTCGCGGATAGTCGTCTAGCCGCACGAGAAACGTTAGACGGATTGATTTCGGACGGCATTGCTGTCTGCAATCCGAGACCGCTGCGATCGAAACGCGTCCGCCCCGGCAAGTTCCGTTGATATCGACGCCGCGATGAATTGCCAGAGTGTCGCCGACCGAATCGTCTTTCTTTCCGTTTCGCAGATAATCGAGAATTCCGAGGCTCGAGGCGACGCCGTCGCTGCAACGTTTTACAGCAGACTGAGTTAAATCGGTTGGTCGCGTTCGGAATTATTTTAGCGTCATTGTAGTGGGTTTGAAGTTGGAGCTTCGATGGAGCTCTTTGTTCAAAGGCGAACTAAATGTTATAAAAATTGGGAGATTGACTTTGGCGGATTACTGTGCGTTCGGCGCAAGTAGAACGTCGGCTCGGGAGGAGGAGGCAGGGCAGGCGGTCGCACGCAGGCGAGCTATCGCCGAATCGAGTGATTCACCGATAAATCGTTCGCGGTAAGGTGTTCGGGACGGGCCTTGAGCACGCGGAAAGAGCGAGCGATAGAACGGCCGGATAAGATTGCGATAAGATGGCTCGCGGTGCATTATCCTCTGCGAATGCCGACGAGGCTCGCGAAAGAAAAAGGCGAGCCGGTTTTCGCGGGGACGTTCGCCGGTTGGAATTCGATAAAAAAGAGTTCGGCTCGCGCTGGGTCTCGTGGTCGATAGCCGGTGCTATTTCGATGGTCGAGGCGCGGCCGCGTTTCCAGAACGCGCGGAAAAACAGAGTGAAAAGAAAGGCTCTGGCGGAAAGGCAAAAATAGCCGTTCCGCTCCCGGCGGTCTCTCTGTCTCTCTCTCTCTTTCTCTTCCTCTCTCTTTCTGGCTGCTCCCGATTCACGGAATCTCTTCAAACATGGCGACCG
>JAQQRN010021221.1:8654-29497 GCA_028455555.1 Augochlorella aurata | reverse complement strand
GTCGTAAAAATAGCGATTGGTTGGAATGACGAAAAAGATAAAAAAAATGTTTTTCAAATTTTTGATCTGAGCTTAAAATAAAAATTTTAACCATATATTGTGTACACCTTGGTAGCTTATATGCATGCCAAAAACTTCATCGAAATTGGGTAACGTCGTTACGAACTACAAACAATTAAAACTACAGGAAATCACAGTTTATCAAGCCTGTCGGAAACATGTCTGTGTTCGATGAATTCTTTCTCGTTAATGTGGTAATCGATTTTAGTTGGAAACATACATTCTACAAACAATAAATAAAATCGACTTGCAACGATAAATAATAACTTATCGAAATTTCTCCAAAGACTGGATTCTTGGAAGTTGAAAATATTACCGCCATTTGCTACTGTGTTCTTTTGCAACTTCTCAGATGTACACATAATACAACTAGGAAGAAAGAAACGTTTAAATTTAAAATTAAATGAAACGCTATCGTGTGTGACGTTACCGATTCACTCACACATTGAACTTACTAATACGAATGAAGAAACGAAGACTTCGCAACAACGAAATTACGATCAATAGGATCACGAGATCATATTTTCACGGTCGACAGCACAGCACTAATGAAAAATTCTTCGAGTAATTCTATCTGCTTTTGATTTATACTTTTAGTAATTGATTTCTACTAGTAATTTCATTTCTTATGTAATAGAAAAATGTGTGAATGTTATTTTGTATAAATACTTCGGATTTGTGAAAAGTACAAAAATATATGTCTATAGTTATGTGTTTCGTCCCGAAGACGTAAACACGTGGAGTTTCTGCCGATGGGATTTATGACACGGACGCGACGAAGGTTATTTTTGAGGAAAGATCTTTTCGTTTATTTAGCAAGCAATTAGCATTCGAATTTCAGTCCCATCTGCCTCAATAACCGTGACGTGTCGTAAAGTAAGATTTCTAAGAGAAGTTCTTAATAGCGTTCGAAAAAAGCCTACAGCTGGGCCATGTCTGTAAACCGGGTAATCTGAAGGGTCACCCTAGTCAAGTACGCGACGGTACCGTAACCGTAGGAGGTTGACCCGGAAGATTTCCCGTAGACTTTTTAAAACATCGTAAATTTACCACACGGACGAACACAGACTAGATTCCCTCACGACGCGACAAGAGGGTGTCGACAATCGAAGAAGGCCCTGATTGGTACTATGCAGCATTCGGCAAAAACCAATCAGTGCCC
This sequence comes from Augochlorella aurata, assembly GCA_028455555.1. Classification (NCBI taxonomy): domain Eukaryota; kingdom Metazoa; phylum Arthropoda; class Insecta; order Hymenoptera; family Halictidae; genus Augochlorella; species Augochlorella aurata. The sequence continues at coordinate 28,275 of JAQQRN010021221.1, read as the reverse complement.
TTCTCTTATTCTGAAACAGAACTTCTCGAAGAAACCCCCCAAAAGCAGAAACGCCCACATCCCCAGACGAATTTTGGAGTTCGACAAACGAATACAGTCGAAATACTTCCTCAACAAACCTCGACGCGAAAGGTTTTATACTTCTAACGCAAACCTCGACGCAAAAGGTTGCAGACTTCATCATCAGACCTCGACGCGAAAGGTCCTACAGCATTTTACATATCGAACCTCGCCGCGAACGGTTCTTCACATAACAGCCGATACTTCTGTATCAACATCGTGACGATTTAGGTAGATCCCTCATTAGTTTGTCGGAATACCGTGTCGCGTAGTGCCGTCCATCCACATCGGGATAGCTTCGCGCCTTACAACCGCGAAGACGAAAAAGGGTTCGTGCGGAAACTACGCGACGCGTGAGACGCAACCATCGCAATAGCGTCTCACTCTCTACAGTTATGCGTAACACTGTACTAGAAGAAAAATTTCTGACAGTGTTTCATTTTGAAAAATTAATATTCTATAGACTGAAGTAAAAATAACATTAATTATGCGTTATTTGATTTTTGTATAAAGTGATACATGGACATTGTTAAACGAAATAAGAACTTACGCAATCAATAATACTCACATCGAAATTTATTTTGTGGAAACAATTTCTAATATAATAAAAAGCTTATTTAGTTGATAGTTATTTAATAAGATACGCTAAACGCAATAATGTTGCAGAAAAAATGTGTTCGAATCTAATAATTTCAAAAGAGAAAACACTGAGAAACATGCGCTTTGTAAATAGTAAAAGTTAGGAAAAAACATTTTCTAATAATAAATCTTTTAATTCAGATGTACTCATTTGATTATCACACGGGATCTTTAGTTTGCTTCGCGCTTTAATTCAATCGAACGTGTTCGATTCAATATTTCATATTTTAAGCACATCGTATATTAAATTCAACATAATCGGAGAAAAATCAGATATTTTAAATTGAAAAACGGGAGGACGGGGTTGAACTTTATCATACTTTCACAATTTGCAGAAAAATAAAGTCATGCCATAAAACCAGCAAAAGGGTGCTGGTGATACTGCGATATAAACTGCAATGAGATATCATGGAAAAACAGGACAATGCACAGCAGTATGTACGAAGATGTTGCTGTCAAATATGCGATTGTCAAAATATGCGCATTCTATAGCGAAGCAAAAGTTCAATTTATCAACATAGAAATGCAGTCGTGCACTTTTGAGATTTCGAGAACTTTTGTTCTAAAAGACTGGACGTCTTAACGTGGTACACAAAATTAGCAGAATTGACATGTTGCCGCATGTATGTAGCTTTAATATTCGAAGACCGTTGCAAATTAAGGAATAAATACGAATATATTCGAAAAGATCGAGAATTTATTAATTAGGATATTATAAATATTTTTCGGTCCAGTATGGTAAAAAATATTGTATATAAATAATATGCCCTCACAGAAGGGCACTAACGAAACAAAATATCATACACAAAATATGGGAGAAGTTAATTATCTTTTCTCATATTATATGTTGGACAACCGAATCGACAATTATACAAATTTTATGGAAACGAAAACATTTACATAATAAACAACAACTGAAATTTTGTAATTTATCTTAGCGATTATTTCTTAAATATTTTTGCATTCTGTAAATGCAAGCGATGGAATTCTATGCGAGACTTAATCTTTGAACCTGAATCCTTGTATGGATGATGCGATAAATCGATGAGGATAATCCGTCATCGAACACAATAGGTAATTGAGTCAAGTACGTTAACATACGTTCTGGCGTGTTACCATTGTACTGGTTTATTCTGCTTTTGAACAACGGTTCTACGGTTAATTGCTACTTCTGATTATCGGAGCGTGTAATTAGCCATGAATATGAAACTACCATTGTCAAATTAATCAGCGGGCATCTCACATGTATGTATAACCGCAAATAAGGATAAATCGTCTTTTATGCATTAGTCTGAATTCATTTTATGTTTATAATGTAATTATGTAGTTATATTAAATATACAAATTTAAGAGTAAATTATCACACTTAATATTTCTTTGTATCTTAAAAACTCAATGTTTAATACCTAGAAAATAAAATAAATATTTTAGATCAAGTGCACACGAAGTATGTTGTTCATTCTTTTGTTAAAATATCAGCCTTGCAAACTACATTTTTGAAATGTTGAAAAGATAAATACAAACAAGATAGTATTACTACTTACAAGATCCAAAATAAAGACTAAGGCATTTAAAATACAATAAAACCACTACTGCACAATCGAACATTATCAATGAAATATTTAGATTTCTTATGTTTTTTGGAAATGTTTTATTTGCTCAGTGATTAATTTTTGAAGTCAAATTACCTATTTTATCGTTCATACTGTGTGCAGTGTCTTTCAGTATAGTTCTTCCAAAACTGTTCTAAAGTATGCGTTTATAAATATATTTCACAAAAAGGGTATAGCCGGTTAAGAGGGTCAAAAATTTCGTTGAACCGATTTAAACGGCACATTTATAGGGTGTCTTCAGAACGACTTTCGATAAATTTTCCGTAATTAAATACATGTAAAAATTTTGATAAAAATGTGACATGTCACGATTGTTTGTGCGCATTTTTAAGAATGTTTCCAAATTTTTAAGTTGGCAGTACCGGTTGTAAAAAATGAAATAAACAATTTTAGTCCTAAAAATGCAAATTTCTTATAAAAGTAAATTCAGCACACCGACCAAACTTAATAATAATTAAAAAAAATAAAAATAGTAACAGACATATGATCAAAATAGCGACTTGAAAATTTTTCAGATTTTTGAGAAAGCTATTTGTACTAAAATTATTCTTATTATTGAACTGCTATTTACACAAAGCGGCTTCTACTTATGATCCATCGAATGGCACATCAGTCGTTTAAATCAACTGAGGATCACTTGTGAATCTCTTTTAGTTGAAGTAGTAAGACGAATATACTTGTAACATTAGGCGTGCTATGATGTTAGCTAATGTATAGCATAATATGTGTAAATAATTGGACACGGTGAATGATTTAAGCATAACTGATCGAGAATGATTGCAATGCGTCACGTCGTCTAATCTAGTATTTTGATCGAAGAAAGATAAGTTTAGCCCTAACAGAATGACTCAGTACGCACAAGGTACGAATGTTGACCTTTACCGCTCATAAAGCTTCGCCGCCTAACAATGAGTAATGGTTTACCTAGTGACAGTATAAAGAATTCTCGATTGCAAATTCTATTTACGATCCAGAACGTTGATTACCCAGCAAAGCACGTAGTTCCACATTCATCTAGCCGGTATCTTATGGTATAATTATGCAGACCACACTCGACTGAGGTGACCTATATTTTATCTTCAAACCGTTTGAAGATAGAAACTGATAGCATAAACCAGAATTAAATGGTTAGACGCTGCACTAATCGATAATGTGTCATGTACGGCTGAGTGCCCTGCAAACTATGATTCTAGCATGCACGAAGTTGATTTCCTTTAAAAGAAATTAGTGCTGTTTCAACACTATTATAATATAATACCGTATAGATATATTCGTGCAAATGAATTTAAACATTTGCACAATTCGCGTGGAATCGATTGTGACATTAATTCTTAACTTTTTCATCGCTATTCCCATTTATTATAACTATTCAAAATTAAAATCTATTGTAATTGTTAAAGGGGGAGAAATAATAATCAAATTACATTCGATTGCATTGTCTATTATAAAATGAACCAACGAAATTCGACTTTGTTAGTCAAGATTGAAGAAACGATTTTCAACAAAAATTCTAGAACTTGAATTCTTTTTTATGTTTACAAAACGAGTACGAACATTGCGCGTGGCGTAGTACTTCAAACATATCAAAAATTGTGATACGCAATTACTATGTATACAGCACCAGTTTCTTAATACTTCGATTAGAAGATTTTCAGTTTTGTACTACACTTTTTAATGGTAAATTATTAACGCAGCGGACCTAATGCATTATTGACAAGTACTCTAGAATTCCAAAAAAATCTATATCGTATGAACGTCTTATTTACGTATTTTATTTACATTATCATAAAAAAGTAGAACGTGTAAGCATCTTTTCTATCCAGTGCATTTTGTTCATATTTTTCAAAGATATACAAAGCAACGAATATTGCTTCATAACGGCAAAGGGAATCCATATTGAAGAAGTAGAATGCGGTTCAAAATTAGTTAGGACACAAAACGATAATTGTTTAATATTAAATTTATTTTGATTTAGACAGCTACTGGAACCCGCCGTAGTGATATTTTCTGCCATTCGAACTGCAATTTTTATTGTGCTTCATCTGCTCATTTCTATATCTGTATGCATCGTGTGCATGCACCGGATTAAAATAGGTCAATTTGCTGTTACACTTACCACGAATGCACAAAGAGTCTTCGTTAGGCGTAAATGTGTTTCCATTTTAGAGGCCTGTTACTCTACTTCTTTTAATAAGTGATTCTCGTGTATACAATCGTCCGTGTACAGACGCCATTGTTCCTCTGATTTCGAAGACAATAGGACCAGTACCACAGGGTACCCTACAATTGCCAATCATCAAAAATAATTCTTAGATCATCCTGTAAGGTACACGATTCTTTCGCAATGTGCCTGAAACAGATAGAAAGTTCTGAATTTGATTTTCTTACCAGAAAGTTTAGTGTATGCAAGTATGAAACCCTAGTAGCACAAAAATATTGGATATATATTTTTTTCGAATATTGAAAAAATATTTTTTGAGCCACACTTTTTCATATTAGATAAATATTAGATCTAATATTGTATACATGTTCAGGAAATCTAAATTGAATGTTTAGAAAATATAAGCTAAATATTCAGAGAATATAAAGTAGATATTTAAAAAATATAAAGTAAATATTAAAAAAATGTGAATATAACATTTAAAAAATATAAATTCAATATTCAAATAACATTTAATAAAATCTTTAAATTGAAGAAAAAGTTATAACAAAAATTAAATACTATCCATATATATATCTTTCTATGCACTGCTTGAGGGAATAATATTCCATTTTATCTTCGAAAGGACCTTATTACAATTCAGAAATTTTAATCCACTTGACGGGGATTTGAACTCGGGACTTACTGTTTACTTGATGATGTGCTTCCTCGCTGAGCCATGTGAACCTACATTATTTCATTCATTAATTTTTGATCTTATAAAGGCTCAAATCATATCAAATCATGTAATTATTTGAAGACTCTTGTTAAAAAAATATTTAGGTAACAATAAAACTACTTTTTTTGAATGATTATTAGTATATTAACGACAAAGATATATATATATTTTTTTTTCTTAAGTATTTGAATCGTACGTAAGCATAGAAACACATACAATATATTTGCTAAATAAACAAAAACATTACAAACAATAACATGATATTATATTTTTATTGTGAAAAAATATATTGTTGTAATATAGTATAAAAATAATATAGCATAAAATAATAAATAGTAAAAATGATAAAATAATATACCATAGTATATTGCGTGTACCCGTCTACTACGTTGACATCGGTAATAATCTGAATTTAACGGTGTGTTTCAATTCCTTCCAAACATCAAATGAAATGGTTGTACCACTACCATTTCAATTTTGTCTAATAATAAAAGTGGCGCAAAATAGATATACTACACTTTAAAAGTTTGGAAGAAGGTGAACAGAATCTTATAGAACTTTAGTGTTCACGATTTTTTATTATAATCAAAGTATGTGACTTAGAGCATGAAAATTGAATTCAGGAAAGTGCAGGAAGCTGGGGAAAAAAGGCAACGGGTCAAATGATACATAATAATGAATACGCATTTATATATATATATATTACATCCTAGACTTGGCTGTCGCTAAAAATAAAGACACGCATTGTCGAATCTCTACTTCCGTAATTGCGTTTTGTCTTCTTCTTGTGGCAGCTGTAAAATTAAAATTAAAAATGAAACAAAATACATATGTATTACGTATAGTTCGTGGCAATACCACATAAAAGTAATACGTGTAGGTACTTACTCATTACAGCATCATATAATTTTAAATTAACGAAAGGTAATTTTTTCTTCCGTCCTTGCCCGGAATAATATGACGCTGCTTCATTTGTTAGTAGCTTGCGGAGCATATTATAAATAATTCTTTTATTGGTGTCTCCACCGACTAAATATAACAGTTGTACCTAAAAGATACATGTTATTATTTATTTAATGTCAACATTACAGATTATAAATATGAGCCATTTACTAAAAGAAAAAATACTATGAATCATAAAGTAAAAAAACCATAAAATTTATATATTTCGGAAATTATCTAAAAATGCAAATAATGTTTATATTTCCAAATACATACCAGCGAATTAAATTTTTCCGTATTTTCCGATATAATCGCATCGAACTGATTGATGCTATTTATAGATTCTAACGGCAATAGATTCAGAAAATTAGTATCTATCTCGCTACTTCCAGCTAACTGGTTGCTTCCAGGAAAAATGTCCTTCAAGCCTTTTAATAAACTATTTAGTTGAGAATGATTTATTTTATTTTCTAGGGACCATATTTTTAAAAACGTAAGTAATTTCAAATTTCGAAAAGCAGTACATGCATCATCTGCAGTGTAATTTATATTATTTGTAATTTGACAATCAAATGATTGATTCATATTAGATAAGACGGGATCATTAATCGTTTGTGAATTAGTTCGTATGATTCCAATTGATTCTTCTACTGTGTCGCGACTAATCTGATTCTGATTCAAATTTAAAGCCATTTGTTTCTTTATAAATTTATATTTTTTATATCGTTTTTCGGCCATTGTGAAATTTGTGTAACTGCAAACTAAGTGTTGTATGAAAAACTATCCCTGAAAACGTTAATTGCAAGTCGTTAGAATATGAAATATACCTATATTACATAAATGTACTTACCTTTTCTGCAAATGATGAAATGCAAGTGTCGAATACACTGTACAACTATATACATATACTGTTCGTTGTAATAATACTGTTTGCTGTAATAATCGTTTGCATCGATACACGGTTTCGTAGAGACTGCGCGTTCTTTTCGGTCGACGTCGACCACGAAACCTCCGTCGATCGTCTTTTGTCAATCGCGCGACGTCGCGCTCGCCAACGGACGATTAGCAACCGTTGATCTTATGATCCGCGGATGGTCAACGGACGGATCTCTTGGAAGGCGTTGTCGTTATCAAAAAAGGGTTCATACAAAAGTTGTTTGGTATGACGGAAAAAATCATATGGTGAAATTTTTTCGGAACTAGAATGATGGGGAGGGAGGATTTCAAAGTCGAAATAAATTTTTTAAATGGAATGTCGTATTTTTTATACGATAGATCAATAGAGTATCGAATTCTGAGTATAAAAGTATTGACTTTCATATGTCCTAAACCTAATAGTTAACGAGATATTATCCAAAAAAGAAAGAAAATTGTTTCGTTAATATCTCGTTAACTATTAGGTTTAGGACATATGAAGGTCAACACTTTTATACTCAGAATTCGATACTCTATCGATCTATGGTATAAAAAATAGAACATTCCATTTAAAAAACTTATTTCAACTTTGAAATTCTCCCTCCCCATCATACAAATCCCGAAAAAATTTCACCATATGATTGTTTCCTTCATACCAAACAACTTTTGCATGAACACTTTTTTGATATTGACAAAGACATCCGAGATATCCTGCTGTTCTCACTTAAACAGGACACTCTGAATATTCTATTTCTATTATTCAGTAAAGATTCATTTTATAATGAGAAAAAAATATTTTTTTATTAATATGAAATAAATATTATTTGTACGTTAGGAAAAAATATTCTATTTCTAATATGAAATAAAGATTCATTTTATATTTAGAAAAAAATATTTTTTTATTAATATGAAATAAATATTATTTGTACGTTAGGAAAAAATATTCTATTTCTAATATGAAATAAAGATTCATTTTATATTTAGAAAAAAATATTTTTCTCGTAACATGAAATAAATATTTCCTGCATATTCAAAAAAAAATATTTGTTACTTAATGTCAAGTAAATATTGTATGTATATTTGAATATTAAAAACAGATTGAATCTCTTTTTAATATTATATGAATGTGTATACAATATTTTGTGCTACTAGGGAATTTTACCAAATTATTTTACTATTTGGAAAATTTAATTTAAAGGCTGCGGTAGGCTACGTAAAATGTGTTATTATTGAAAGTGCTAATGAATCATTTATAACATAAAATATTGCAAGTAAAATCGCAAAATAGCCCAAGTTCCATTCCAGTGAATACTTCCTTTATGTCGGTAACGAACGTATCCAATATATTTACTTAAAATTAATAAAACAGGTAGCATAATTATACTTTTGCAATCTAGGTTAGATATGTACTAACCAAAATTGTTTTAGAAATGCGCAGTATGAAAGCACGCAAAAAGGAGTTCAATGAATATTCCAGTAAAAAATTGAAGATAGACATTATCTGACATAACTAAAGAATCATTAGTTGACTCTATAGTACATACATATATACAGAATATTCTGAGACCTTCCGACCAAATTACGTGAACTTGATCTAGAGGTCAAATGCAGAAAAAAATCTTATATGGTGTTTACTGAGCTCACCCTTCCGTTAAAGATAATGAGTAACCATTTTTCATTATTTGTTTATAACGAAGCGCTTGTTCGCAAATTTCATACATACATTTTTCCTTCCTTTAGCCTCTAAATTATGTTCCCACAATTTGACCAGAAAACTCCATGACATCCTGTATATGTATATTATATTCTATTAAGTCGAATGTTAAACTATTACAGCGTACAATGAGCTACTTCCATACCATTATACATTCTACGTCATCTACGTCAGTATGGTTACGTCTTCAAAGCGGAATCTCGACACGAGACTTCTTGATCTATAAAGTACAATATAATTAAGGGGTTGATCGTTTCAAAGAAAAGCATACTTCAAAGAGAGTCCGCTTAAACTCACGGAGATCGTGAAAAGTTAATCACGCGGATCATAATGAAGTGGCGGGTATTCGTTGCCAGGACGTGCCGTCAAAAATTTATTACGGCCGATTTGCATGGGCGTGCCTGCATAATTCAATGGGACGTTGGAATTCATACATCAATGAAAGAGAGGGGGAGAGAGACAGAGAAATCTAGAGATAAAGAGAGAAAGTAGGAGTGACAAGGAGGAAGAGGAGAGGAAAAGTGAAAGAGTGGAATAATGAGGATACAGTAGCTACTCGTCACGGACGCGGTTCATCGCTTCCACCGGTTCGATCGAATAAATTTCTTCTTCGACGAGCCCGCAAATTCCTGATACAAATCGCACATTCAGCGGATACGGAAGGCCGATGAAAGGTGGAAGAAACGAGACCGGCATGGCAGAACGATATTATATAGAAGAGGCCGACCAGGATCGATAAGACGCGATATTACCGTAAATCGCTCCCTTAGGTAAAAACCTTTCAAAATAATTGGTTGTCGACGCATAAATCACGCAATTCGTCGAGCAAATCGATCGAGGTCCATCGTGACAAGGTCGGCGTTTAAAGATTAGGCTGACATTTAACCCCCAGTAAACGTGGAACAAGATTCCCGCCAATGCGTATGTATAATATAATACTATTCACGGTATCCAATCTTTTGTCTAAACTCTTCTAGATTTTGTGAATAGTTCAGTGGAAATTTAAAAAATAATTTCTTTTAGCGATGCCAGTTTACTAGAGCTGAAGCTTTTTTACATTTTGGAATAATATTGTACTAATAGTTGCAAAAATTATTTAAGATGATAATTCAAAATACTATTATTGAATGTATAATCGACCGCAAAAATATTGAGACACTAGTATAGTATGCATTCCAATTTTACCAATTTCTTGAGATGCATTAACTAATTAAGATTACAAATTATATTTACACGTATCTTATACGGGGCTGTTCATCCCGATACAGTGAATTCTACATACCTACTAAAATGTCAAATTCCTTGAAACATATTGCAAACAATAAAGGCATAAAATTAGTAATAAAAATATTTAAATGTTTACTTTTACAACTTTTCAACTTAATTTTATGAAATGTTCGAATACTTATCTTGCATGAAAATTCGATGTTCTTTTCATATTTTTTTAATTATGTAGGTAACGTTTTATACTAACTCGAAAGTTTGTCGTATTTTGATATTTATATACTCTACTTTAATATACCTTAAAGGATTTTTTCTCTTTAATGTATACTTATTTAAACACATGGCGATTTTTTCTCTTTAATGTATACTTATTTAAACATATGGCGTAGAAGTCACAGTTATACTAGTGTCTAAATATTTTTGTGACCAACTGTACATCTCTCGACTTCTTTTATAATTCATTTACCTCATTTGCTGCCATTTACTACCATTACTGTCGCTATTACTACTACCATTATTATTCTTATAATTATTATTATATACTCTCGTTCGTGCACTCGCTATTACTTTGTATTGTATAACAATGCGTTCATCTCGTTAAAGAATAATGTACAAAAATGTAAAACGCTGAACTTATGATATAAATATTCCTTATTCATAATTTTATATGTATAATTATTATTATATCTTTTAATTTAAGTGCAACCCTTTTGCAAATAATACTGGTCATTACTCAACGTCCTTAGTCGTTTCGTTACCGAAAATTTGTAACCTAATTGCAAGTTTAGAAGCATGGTCGAGGACGATTGTAACATCAGCAGTGAAGGTTGAAAATAACATTACTCTTGTGGTTAAAGCTATGTACACATGTTACCGCACCTCGCTACCGTTACTCGCAATCTCATCGAGGTAGTAACGAGATTTGGTATCTATTTTTAGTTTAATTTTATCCGTTTACAGCTTTCAATACATGTAACTTCCCACCGTTTACCTTCCCTGCAGTAACAATATGCCATAATATGACATTATTTCCATTTTTTATTATTTGGACATGTCACGATAACCGGGTGCATTAACAAATATAACAGACAACGAATAATAAAGCACGAGATATTTTGACGCAAGATTAACAAACAAATCATGAAAAATTGCAGTACAGATTTATCTCGCTAAGGTTTAAATAAAGATAGAAAAGGAACAAAGTAGACTTTACGTATAGTGACACTTGTGAGAAGGTCAAAATCACAATAAAATGTGGAGCAGAAATTTGACACGACGCATTTCTTAAATAATGAAAGCAACAACAGGAATGCAGAATATAAGGATGAAGAAGATATAAAGTATAATTGCTTGGTGTACCTAGATTCGTCAGGTGTGACGTTGGACACGCGAGGACTCCATTAACAATAAGTGAGTAATATGATTTATGCGTGTATCACAATTGTGAACCTAATTAATTTATAAAAAGTAAGTAAGTAACTACCAGTTTAGTAAAAGTAAGTAAGTAACTACCAAGTTTACTACCACAATTCGGTTGAATAGATATTTCAGTATGAAAAGAAATATTGTGTTACCATCGACCGCATGGCGCATCATACTTGGTATGAACTATGAAACGCTTATAACGCTTGCTCCAGTCCACTTTGTTATTAATAATTTCTATGTTACTTGTTACAAAGCAAGTTCGACAGACATGTAAAAATATAGCGTAAAAACATTTTTTGTAAATGCAATGATTTCTATAATTAAGACAATTAACTGAAAGACCTGAAAGGAATTATACAGGTTGCCTCAAAATTATGTTACTTCCGAGAAATAAAAGGTTCTTGAGGTCATTTAAAGTAACTTTTTCCTTAGAACAAATGCAATCTACGGCTTCGTTTACAAGTTATTAACCAAAAACACTGACCAATAAGAGGAGAGTTTGGCTGGCGCGAGGTGACTGAACCAACGAGCAGTCGAAGCCACAGTTCCGCTGATTGGTTCGGTCGCCTTACGCCGCTGAGCTCGTCTCTCATTGGTCAGTGTTTTTCGTTAACAACTCGTAAACAAAGCTGCGAATTGCATTTGCGCCAAGGAAGAAGTTACTTCAAATGACCTCAGGAACCCCTCATTTCCCGGGAGTAACATAATTTTTGAACACCCTGTATGTACATTTGACTTATCTATATATTTAATTTCGCGATTCATTTATTGAATATTTTAAGAATAAGATAAATATTAATTGCAGAATAGAATTGTCTTAATGTTTTCGTTGGGAACTAGGAACAAATATCAATATAAAGCTACGAAAAATGTAACTAAATTTCCAGTTTTCACTATCGAAATACAATTGGATTCTTTGATTTTTTGAAGTAGTAAGTAAAACATTTTAATATCAGGAGACAGAAAAAGTAACAGACAAATAATAAGCTTTGTATCCAATTGGTCGTGCAAAACTGTATAACGACACTAATAAGTTAACAGAACATCTTTTCTTCGACGGTACTTTAAAAAATCAATATGTAAGACGATTTTGCATTATTAGTCTTGTTTCTAATAATGGCATTCGATGCGCTTAGTCTTACTGCTGCACTACTATAGATACTAACACAGTTAGTAATACTATTAGACACAGATTAAATCACGTATCTCGTAACTGGACTATAATTTTCTCGTACCACAAGACGCGTATATTGTGACGGAAGGTTTGTTCGACTCATTGTCACGCCAGACAAAATAATTACAGATCTTCTTTCAAGATGATGTCCTAATTTTCATGATCGATAGAAAGGACTCTCATTTTCTGAATCATCGTAAAAACGCATTTCACGTCGCACTTAATTCGCACACAACAGGAATCTGAAGTTGAAGGATATTAAATGCTTATATAAAATGTACGCCAATAACGGCATTTTACCGTATAGCCGTCAAAAATATTATTTTACGACGCAGCGTTCGTAATACTCGGTCAGCCTGTTATCGATTTACACTTTCAACGAAGAGTTGACACTGCCGCGGCGAAGAGAATAATAATACAAAGAAACCTGAAAAATAATTTTTTGTAAACTTGTACTTCTCCGAAGAGTTGTTCATAGATCGAATTATAAGTGTCGATTTGCAGGCGATTTAAGAACAATGAAGACCAACTGACATCTAGAATGTATCGAGTTTCAATGTTAGTTGAGTGTGGAATTTCTCAGATCCGATTCCAGTATGATTGATCATAATAATGTTTTTTGCTGTTAACAGAGTGCCTCAAAACATGCGTTATATCTGGAAAAGGGTGATACCGTATGTGATTTTAAATAACCAATCAGAAAGCAAGAACAGCAGACGAATTCCGCCGTAACGACGACTACGGTTAACGGTGCATCGACCTCGAACAATGTACACTGCCCGAAATTTCCATAAAGCCACCTGATTTTTTGCTGAAATCTTATAATTATGTCATAGTAACGAGAAGCTGATGCATCATAGCAGTTTTGGATTAATAAAAGAAACTATATACATTTTTGCAGTCATAGATATATTGTTTATTTATAAAAAAATATAAAATTATATAGTTTAACAAAAATCGAACTGCGAAATTTCCATAAAGCCAAACGTTTTTTAAGTAGATAACATCAATATTAACGAAAATTTCTTCTATGTTTCAAAATTAATACCTAGTATAATTGCCATTTTTTCTGATAACGTCGAAAATTCGATTAGGCATTAATGCAATCAAAACACGAATAGTTTCTGCTTCGATCGATGTCCACGCTTCGTTTACTGCAGTCCATAACTCAGAAACAGAGTTGTACTGTTTACAATTGCCATATACTTTCCTTGCAAGTATTCCCCAAAGGTTCTCAATTGGGTTTAAATCTGATGAACAAGATGGCCATGTCAAAACCCTGATATTTCTGCTGTCTAACTACTCCTTTGTTTCTCTTGATACATGAACTGAAGCGTTATCTTGTTGAAAAGTGAAATTGTCAGTCTCAATTTCTTCAGTGAATGGTATTAAGACCATCTCCAACAGCTCCGTGTATTGTGACGAATTCATTTTGTGGTTAACTCGGCAGATCGGGGTTTTTTTATTAGCTCTAAATGCAACCCAAATCATTAATGAGCCTCCACCGAATCAGGATCTTTTCTTAAATCGTGCCAGTAGTACTTGTGACCATCTGGCCCATCTAAGTTAAATTTTTTCTCATCAGAGAAAATTATATTGTTCCATTCTTCTGTCCAGGACATATGTCTCTTTGTGCAAATTCGAGACGAGCTTGTTTGTGTCGTTCTTTGAATGCTGGTTTCTGGAGCATTTTTTTCCATTTCAATCGCCCTGAACTTTTTAAAATTTGCTGCACACGCCTCATTGTTATTGGTAGTTGTTGTTCAATTCGAAGTTGTGCTGCACTTTTTGTTTCCCTTGCTGCCAGCCTCGTCAATAACGAATATTGTATTCTTGTCAATTTTTTATTTCCACCTGTAGGGTGTTTCTTACCGTATTCTTCGCCCAAATTTATGTAAGTATCTATTAAAGTACGTGGTCTATTAATTTTTTTCACAATTCATTGATTAGAACATCCCATATCTTTATAAGCATCAATGGATGCCTTCTCTTCGCTGGTCAACAGCTTGCCTCGTGGCATTCTAATAAAAATCAATACAAATATAATACATATACAATTTTGATGAATTTAAAAATCAATTTTAGTATAAATACGCACATATTAATCACAATTAAGGTTCCTTAGCTGAGACTCACGTGTTATCCACATAAAATTTAAACACAAACTAAGTGGCTTTATAGAAATTTCGCACTGCCGTTCCGTGGCCTTCGACGAAAATGTAAAAGGATTCAAGACGTAAACATTTGTGAGTGAGTGACGTATATATCTCTACTCAGTAGTCAGTATACAATGTTCTAGATGTTTGAAAAGTAACAAATTTCTCTATATTTTTTAAAAATACACCAAAATGTAGGTGGCTTTATAGAAATTTCATGCAGTGTAGGGTAGTGATGTCGGTTACTGTAGGTCACAAAGTATAATATAGATGTGTTTACTCGTAACAAAACCTTGTGTTTTCCATGAGGTCGTTTATTAACCCTTTGCACTCGACACCCACGGTATTTCCATTTTATATGATATAGTGCGTTTTATACATATGAAATTGAATTTCGTGATTCATGCAACAATTACGCTTTCAACAGGTTGCTAAATATAAACTTTGCTTAATAAAATTAACCAAGTTAAAACATCGTAAGATGGCGTCCGAGTAGCAAACGTACGGTGTCAAATTGTATATTTATATATTTCAAAGTACAAAATAAAAATATTTCTTGTTACTTAAACATAACAATCCTAATGATATGTATTATAAATATAGTTTCTGTAAAATATTAAAAGTAAAAGTGAAATAATGATTTTCAAATTAACTATTACTATAGCTGACCGAATACTTATCGTACGTGAAGGGTTCAATAAAAATAGCTTGAATTAAGTTATTATCATTAAAAGGCTGTCATTAGAATAATGTTTTCTTCTAAATTATCTTGAATTTACAATCGGCATTATTATAACATTTACAAAAACAGTTGATTTGTTCGACGAAATCAAATATATCGACTCAATAATGACAAGTCACGTGCAAGAGAAATTGTATGAATGAATAGCACGAGTTGCACTTCCGTCCCGTGAATCCGTCACAAACACATCTGACAGGGGATTCGAGGGAGGATCTTGATGAGAAATCACCGTAATCCTGCAGCAATCGAGGCAGAAACTGCAGTATAATTAATGAAACAACGCCGATGAATTTCAAGACCCCTGTCAGGCTACATGATCGATAAGTTCGTTGGTGACTGAAATTGGCTATTGTTAGCATCTTTGACATTATGTTGATTTAGGGACATCACCTCCACGATCGACGGTAACCACGTGCACTGATACGTCCTTTAAACGATGTCCGTGGGACGTCAAGATACTCAACGAAAGTGTTCCCCAAACCAACGGGCATTGTTGCGCCGAACCAGCCGGGAATAGTTATCGTTATTAGAGAAGCACGTCGTTAATCCTTAACTGGAAAAGGGACGTTCTGACTTGTACCGTTACGTTGGAACCTTTTAAATAGACCTAGCTAATAATAAGATCGAAAATGAGAAGAAAAGTCAACGTTTTGGTTAAAGACGATATAGAAATTGAATGATAACTGATAATAATAATAAATAACTAACTATCAGGGCTGGGGAAATTTTGAAATAATTTAACATAAAATAGTAAACATTGAAATACTTACATAAATAAACACTATTTGGAAATACTATTTCATATAATGTTTAAATGAAATACTATTTAGTACTTACACTCTGAATCAAATATAGAAAGTAATAAACTGTAAATAAGACATACAAATTTTAATCTTCTATTCGAATAATTTATTATAATAATATTAACACCTTAACGAAATTGATTACATTATAATATGTTCGATAAGTGTTCGAAAGTGTTAGAAAGTGTTTGAAAATCAAACAAAGTAAATCAGTAACTTATATAAATTACTCTTCTATAATGTTTCCGGTTATTTACACAGAAAATAAATGTACATGGTGCTATAAAAAGCTGAAGAACAAAATCCTCTTATTTGCAATACTATTATTCTAAATACTATTCTGTCAAATACTATTTGATGAAATATTGTTTTCCTATATTTTAATGAAATACTTATTTCACAGTACTATTTCCTGTACAAATAGACATGTGAGAAAAAAAAATTTACATTCTATTTACTATTTTCCCCAGCTCTGCTAGTAATACATATGTAGGCATTTGAGTCTCTACATTTTTTTTATATTATTAGCAGATTTTACATTCTTTGAAAGTTTAGGTAATTTTTTGTTATTAGCTTCATTCGAGTAATCAACGCTGATTTTATTATACAGTTGTTACAATTAATAAGATTTTTGGAATGAAAAGTTATTTTTCCAGCCATTAACGAAGACATGAAAAAACTAATAAAATGCAAATATTACAATAAGGTAATGCGTGCAGTAGAAATTAATAAGTAACCTCTGGATTAAATTCTAGAAACCCTGGCAAAAAGCATTTGAACATCTTTTAAAACATAATAACCTTTTTACAACTAAAATAAATGAATTGAATTTTTTCTTAATGTTAAAAGGACTAAATTACTGTACAATTACTAAAATACTTTTTCTTAATTTTGCTGATACTTGGAGTGGCAAAAAAAGTCTCACTTTTCAACTTTTTTATCTGAACCTAAAACGAAAATTGAAAAAATGCGTTTTGCAGATCTTGGTAACTTATACGTATGCGTATTGAAAATTTCATTAAAATCGGTTGACCTTTAAGTTACAGCCAGTTAGCAAAAAGAAATTTGTAAAAAGAATGCAATTTTCACAAACTTTAATTGTTTGTAATCGATAATAATATCAACCGATTCAGACTAAATTTTCAATAAGGTACTGAGATCTATAAAACACATTTTTCAAATTTCCGTTTCAGACTCAGATAAATCTGAGACGAAAATTCTCATTATACAACGCGAGTATCTTTATTTTTAATTAGTTTTAATTAGTTTTTAAATTAAATAGTATTCTAGTCCCTGTACAGTAAACTAGCTCCTTTAACATTTAATAAAAATTCAAGTCATTTGGAAGAATTCTAAGAATGTTATTGCATTATAAAAGGTGTTCGAATACTTTTTGCCAGGAGTAGTATTATATTGTACTCTGGTGTATATGATTCTCGTAATCTTCATTTTTCGTACGTACATACATGCTGTTTTCCTTGTGTATGAAATTATTTGAGTTATTACAGTCTGTATGTATTTTTGAAAATAACATATTTTATTCCATGTAATAAATCTTTCAGATAATATTTCAAATATTATTTTACTTGGAAACACTGAAAATATTTGTTCCACAGTTCGGAATATTTGATTCATGTAATTTATAATCAACAAATAAAATAATTTTATTTTATTAAATCATAACATAAAATTTATTTTGGTAATCTAAAACGAACGAAATACTTGTCGTCTTCATTTGATCATACTTAAATTATGCACTTTGTTATATGCCAATTGTAGTACTTAAAAAGACAATAAGTTCCATTTTCAAACATGATTTCTTACGTTACCTCGTTTCACGTTACGTTAATCTTGTCCATATTTTGTCTATAAGTATTACCCAGCTCTGACTCTATGTTCGACGATTCATTAATTGCAACTAATGGGTCAGCCATCCATAACAGCTGTGTACTCATTAAATCAATAATCATCGACAGACTATTTGCAAGTATGATTTCGGAGTAGTGGAAATGCTTGAGCACGGGAGGGTGAAAATTTGCGAACTATTGCTGATCTGTAGATAATACCTTTAACATCTGCGCGTGGTTTCAATTACACAGTTATGTATAGTACTTGTAATTATTCAAGATAATCCTATTATTCCGTCAATACCACGGTCTGTTTGAATTTGACATCATGGGCTTTCCGCTTTCCAATACCAAACATCTAATATTCTGATACTGTTCCGTGGGAACTAATATCCTTCTATGTATGATAGGATTCAAATAATAATAGTTATCAATCAAATTATCAATCAACGCTATAAATCACAAAGGCAAGAATCGTTGAGGATCGAAATGATTGAAATAGAAAAGAAAAACTAAAAATTAAAGAAATATTTAAATGGTGAAAATATCTTGCTAGGCGAGATGAACTATGTTTTGATTAACAATGTTCATTTGTTAGGTAACTTACAGACCCGATTTCTGGTAATGTTACAGTTGTTTTTCAGTGATAAACTCTTTCAACGACAACTTGTTTGCGTGTATGCGGTTGCCTTTGAAAAGGTGTATTTTTGGGTTCTTTCGTTGCGCTGAATCAGATCATCTCTTCTCGTTTGGCATTAATTTTAGCTGGACTCAGGTTTTTTCGTCACGTTTCCGACGAATTGGATTTAGATCCGATTGGTCAGCAAAGTAGTTACAGGGTACAGACGAACATTTCAAAGCAAAAGTAAAACGTGAGCTATCGTGAACGGAATACATCCATGTTGAAACGTATTTCTTTCCACTAATCATTGTTTTCTTCATACAGTTTGTTTTCTCTTCGCATGCTTTCGTTCGATCTGCCGAGTTACACTAAGTACATTATGGAATTTAAAAAAAATGGAAAGTACTTAATACGGTGTCGATTTTGTTGAGTGGAAGAATTTTCTTTAACTTGTTAGTCACACTATAAAGCTTTGCGCGACCGTTCTGTTACAAAGCTTATTATTTATTTGCCACTTTTTATGTCTCCTGACATTAAAACGTTTCACCCAGTTCTTCAGCAGATCAAAGAACACAATCGTTGTATTTCATTTTATAAGTCAATGGTAACGACAAGTCAATGGCAACTTTAAACAAATATAATTTCTCTTTAAATAAAGTTTATTGATCAAAGGAATGTATATTATACGAACGATATCGTCATCAACACGCTTTGCAAACAAATTACTCATTTTTCAATTTCATTAGAGCAGAAATCAAACTGTACCATGCTCCATATTCTTTATTAGCTAAATTATTATTATTATTATTATTATTATTATTATTACTATGAGATTACATCAAAATCAGATTGACTTATACTGAAAT
>JAQQRN010021216.1:0-17211 GCA_028455555.1 Augochlorella aurata | reverse complement strand
CCGTTCGTCTCCCACAAATTCATTAATTCGTTCCATTCGCGTAAATTCGTCCGTTCATTCGTCCGCCCTAAATTCATCCGCTGGTTCTCGCTTAACCGGAATATTTCCGGCAGCTCAGCCAAGTTCCAGGCCCGTGCTAGAAAAATATCCAGCAACGCCGCAGTCACGCGGGCCGTAATAAAATTCAATTGGCGAGGAAATAGGGAGGACCGCGACGCGCCGGTGTTACCACGGGGCTCCGAAAGTTTGGCCGTTTCTCGCGGGCGGTTTCTTCGGGGCCGGCAACTTCCAAGATAGAGACAGATAGCCGGGATAGGTCTTCCTGTCGGAGATTACGGCGCGGTTACATCGTAAGAGCATTAAGCGGGGCTTCCTCGCGCTCCGTTTGCCCGCGTGTCCGCGACGCCACCTCGAAAAATACGCGGATCCGCCGCGTGACCCGGACACCAGCCAAGGGAACTACGGGGATCGCAGGGAAAATAGCTACGCGAGGTGTGGGCTCCTGCGGCGGTTGTTCCATAAAACGTGTTCCATAGCTCGTTGCGCGTTAAAAATGTAGATGTGGAATACGTATTTGAAAAGTGAAAAATAACTTTTGCAATTACGTTTATTTATTATTTCTTATTGTATAATATTATTTATTATTGTAACATTTAATATTTTAGTAACATTAAAATTTATATTTAAATGGCATTAAAATTGATATTTAAATGATATTAAAATTAATATTTAAATGACATTAATATTGATATTGAAATGACATTAAAATTAATATTTAAATGACATTAATATTGATATTGAAATGACATTAAAATTAATATTTAAATAACATTAATATTAATATTTGAGTAACATTAATATTAATATTTAAGTAACATTAAAATTAATATTTAAATAACATTAAAATTAATATTGAAATGACATTAGAATTAGTATTTAAGTAACATTAGTATTAATATTTAAGTAACATTAGTATTAATATTTAAGTAACATCAATATTAATATTTAAGTAACATTAAAATTAATATTTAAATTTAACCCTTTCCACTCGAGTGGCGCCACTAAAAATCGTCATATTATAAAATAATTTTCTCGATCGAATTTCTCCATATTTAAAAAGCTGTCGAAAGCGAAATTATTGCAACCCCTGCAAAATTCAACTTCATATAAAATTGCACTAGGTCCTACAAACTGGAAAAATCGTGGATCATATAAACTGTGTTAAATATCGCGTTAATTCGCCTTCGAGTTCAAGGGATGACAGTCCCTGCGTAGTTTATTTTCCCGCGAACACTGGCGACGGTGAAGGGATCGTTCCGAGTGCTCGCAGGGATCATGTTAGGGCGTTCGGCAGCTTGACATTACGTATTCGTGTACCGAGTCCGATCGATCTATGCGCCGGACTAAGATTAATGGCCGTCGAGCTTGGCGGTCGAGGTTTTTTGCCGGCGTAACCGAGCTACAAACCAGAGCACCGACTCTCTCTCTCTCTCTCTCTCTCTCTCTCTTTCTCACTTTCTCATTCCCTCCCCGTCTCCTTCTTCGACGTGCTCCTCCTCCGGTATCTGCAACCTGGCCTTCTTCCGAGACATTTGCATAGAAGAAAGTCACCCTCTGAAATATTCGCGGCCTTGGTCTCTCGGCTGAGACCTTCGATCCCGCTCGCGATCGCCGTCGCTCGTTCCGTCACCGACGATGCGTTTGAAAATTTCTCAGCGCTTAACTCTTCATAGTCCTGTTTCCACTCTCAGTCACCGGAGCTATTTATTTTTATTTATTTGTTTTTATTTATATATAAAATTATAATGTTCCATCGCGTTACGCCCAGAACTGAAGCTTGAAGCTTGAAGCTTGTATCTTGAAGCTGGAAGCTAGAAGCTGGAAGCTAGAAGCTTGAAGCGTGAATAGTGAAAGTTGAATCTTGAAGCTTGAAGCTTGAAGCTTAAAGCTTGAAGCTTGAATCTTGTATCTTGAAGCTGGAAGCTAGAAGCTTGAAGCCCGAAGCTTGAAGCGTGAATAGTGAAAGTTGAATCTTGAAGCTTGAAGCATGAAGCTTGAAGCTTGAAGCTTGAAGCTTGAAGCTTGAAACTTGTAGCTTGAAGCTTGAAGCTTGAAGCCCGAGGTTTCAGCCCGAACAGAACATTTCAATTGCTGGGACTTTTTGCTCTCGGTTTATGGGCAGCTCGAGCGATTCGGTTGACAACTCGAATGGGTTAATAGGTGCCTCGAATGTCTAAACGAAATAGGACGGAGAGAGAGACAAGGGAAGGAGCGGACGATAATGCGAGGAACAGCTGCGAGCCGTCACCGGTGTGACGTTTATTAGCGCGCGTGCTCCAGTCGGATGCAGGTGAGCACGTTTCACGGGAATTTGCTAGCGTTATCGCGCTTCCGTAAATATATTTTAACGAAGACACTTCCGGTAACGAGCCGCCTAATTAAGCGTCCGGCCGACCGATTAATTGGGAAAGACACGTCTCGCTCGCGGTCCACTTTAATCTCTCTCTCTCTCTCTCTCTCTCTCTCTCTCTCTCTCTCTCTCTGTCGTTCCATGGCCGGATCAAAAACGAGAATTAATTGGACGCGGGACAAAGACGCGCCAACCGTTGATTAACCATATTTCAGTAGCACGGTGTATTCTGGATTAACATGCGCCCTTGCACTATGATTTCTTTTATATATACGTTGATTAACATTACTTCGCCCCTAATAACCACCCTTATTACCCGACAACACGAGAGACAATTTTTGCTTCTTACATATCTCCGTTTACCTCTATTTCTAGATTCTAATAACAGGTGAGATCAACTCTTCTTCGAGAAACGGAAAATATAGTATGTTCTCATAAATAAATATTATTTATATTAATATCGATTACTGAAATCTGTGTACGAAATCTTCGTCACTAGTGTGACTCTTTATTGTGCAAGGGGTTAATCCTTTCGCTTCGGTATTCCAGTCCGTCGCAGTTTACCTGGTTGCTGTGTATATATTTTCCTAAGTAAAATATTTCGATATTGTTTGAACAATGAGTAACTTTAACAAGTGATTAATAGACTTGTATATGCATCACTCGGATATATAGGGTGTCAGGAATCGTCACGTGGTCGCCGCCTAGATGCGGCGCTCGCACCCACGAGTCATTTCGCGATGGCCGCCTATAAGCGGCGCTCGAAGCGAAAGGGTTAACTAGCTTTCCGGTTAAAAAGCATTTTAAAAATTCGCTGAAATTATGAAAATTCCCGCCGAAATGGACGAGCCAGTCCATTGAACCAACAATCCAAACGAACCCGCGATCCAAATGAACCTGCGATCCGAAGAGGAATTTACCGGAGCCTAAATCGATCACAACAGATCCATCCTGGATCTTCCAGCTCGAGTATACCTCTTATAGCTGCAAGGTGAAACGGCGGGACGGTAGTAAAACGATCGTAAAATTCCCGGTTGAGCCGTGTTTCGGTCCGGATTCAAGGTGAAGGAGAGAACGACGGACCGGCGGAAAGAAAGGCTCGCTAGATCTCTCGCTCCGAATACGGAATCAGTATGGCCGCGGGATGAATACGTACGGGGACAATCGGCAGAGTCAATCCGACGGTGTTAGGACTTCATCTTGGCAACTGGGTTACCATTCGGACAAGTTTTGTCGGAGTTCAGCCGGCTCCTGTTGGATCTCCGTTAAGTACTAGTTAGTTCCAGCGGCGGGCTCGGCTGGACCCGCGTTTTAAATGATCTATCGAACTTCGGGTAGATTAAGTTTCACCTTGGCTGGGTTTTAGGTGGCTTCGGATCGAAATTCAATTAGATTTCGGGAGAATAGAGCGTACTGATCGTTGCAGGTGACGGCTAGAGTCGGGGTTCGGTTGATGTTGGAAGGTTATTTAAGATGGTACGTTTGGTGAGCGCGATCGATAAGCCGCTGGATCATCTAAATTAGATCTACGGACCAACGGACCACTGGTTATTAAGTGGAGCCATTGGATCTAGTGGATTTGTTGGGTACAGTCTGTCAAATCAAGTCCACGTTAATTGGACCGGGGTTGACCTACCGCGGACCATGCGGCGTCAAATTAACCCTTGATATAATATTTCAGATATTTGATTGCCTTTATATTTACCCAGTTTCATTAATTTCTTTATCCTCGAGGTCCATGGACCTTTATAAAGCAATACGTATTGAATAATTATCAATTTGTAAAAGTTGACTGTTTCAGTCGAATAATCCAGAAAAGGGGGATACTTGAGATTATTTCAAGCAACTTTTTCCTTTGCAAAAATTTTCTCCGATGTATCGTTAAAGAGTTATTCGCGAAAAACATTGACCAATAAGAGGCGAGTACCGCTGACGCGAGGCCGCTGAGCCGATCAGCGAATCTGGGCGTCGCCCGCTCACTGACTCGGCCGCCTCGCGTCAGCCATAGCTTCCCTCTCATTGGTCAGTCCTTTTCATTAATAACTCATTAACGACGCCTCGTAGAAAATTTTCGCAAAGGAAAAAGTTGCTTCAAATGATCTCAGCTATCTTCTTCCTAATTCTTCAAACCGGATCACTATGTATCCGACCGGCTCGATACGGAATAAACGCTATTGCGACACAGTATCCGCATCTACCAGGACCTTGGCGTCCTATTTGCAGTCCGCTGCAGTCGCATCTCCGTAAAAACGTGTCTCGCGGGTACAGACGTGGGGACGGTGGGGGGTCAAGGATGTCTGGCTAATAATGTAGGAAATAAACGGTATCGCGGTGAACAACGCGGTTGTTCGGCCGCGGCAAAAGAGCGACCCTGTACGAGAATGGGAAATTAGAGGAAGGGTCGGGCCGGTAAAAAGCGAATCCCGCGGAAAAAAGGCCGGGAGATAAGCGTCATTTATGCCGGCTGGCAAAGAGAATACCGAACGGATCCGGGCCGGCCTTTGATCTCGACGGTTCGCGCTGTCCCGTTTCTCTTCCGGCCGCGTTTCGAATGAAATTTATCCTGGCTGGGAGAGGAAACGCGATGACGGAAGGGCCCGTTTTCCCGGAAGGACGCGCGCAAAGGTGGAAACATACTAACGTCACGTCACGCGGAATCACGTGGAGCCGCGTGACATTCGAGGATCCCGAGCTCCTATTTCTGTCACAGTAGGATCTTGCTTGTAAATGTTCAGGTAACAGAATGGTTATTTAGTGAAAGGGCCGGATATTGTTTTTATGAATTAGTGCAGTCAATCGTTTTTTATGTGAGTCGTTTTTGATCCCGGTATTTGGCAATTATTTTTATATAACCTAGAACGATATGTTATTATATAGTAATATGATATGGTATAATACGATATAGTATAATATAATATAATACAATATAATATAATACGATATCATATAATACAATATAGTATAATATAATATAATACAATATAATATAATATAATATAATATAATACAATATAATATAATACAATATAGTATAATATAATATAATACAATATAATATAATACAATATAATATAATATAATACAATATAATATAATATATTAAATTGATTATCAAAAGATGAATAAACAATAATAAATAATAAAAATAAAACACCAAAAAAAAAGTTTAATTTTGCAAATATATAATTAATTCAAATCGACTCGCTCCTTCATGCCACGTAGCTCGCACTCACAGAATGTCGCACGACCTCTCACGTGACCTCACGTGGCATGACATCAGTATGTGTCCACTGACACCGGGACAACGAAGAAACGTCCATTGGTAGTCGAGAGCCTCTTCGGCGGATTTACCGGGGCCGCGCGGTTTATTTACGAGCGCTGTTCAGCGGCCCGATGTTTATCCGAATTTTATGAAAGATCGCGGCGATAAAAGGCAGCCCGCGGGCCGAATCCACGGCGCGGCGAGAACAACGGCCGATGGGAACACGGCCGGGTCCCGAAGTTTCTCCTCTCGACGCTCGTCAACGCTCGAAAGGCTTCGTCGACGCCCGGCGGAAAAACGATGGAGTTTTCGGAGGACGTGACAGGCGCGCGCGAAATTAATCCGCCAGGCAAAGGGATGAAGCTCCGGGGCACCGAGGACGTTGCAAACGGGATAAAACGCGGCGGAACTGTTGCCGCTTGGAAAAACGAACGCGTCGCGCTCTTTCGAAAAATCTCTGTCGTCCGCGCCCCTATCGAAACAGATTCGCTTTACGGCCAATTTATTTTCCGGTGGTGCTAGCTATTTGCTTACATTGTATTGTATTATATTTAAATAACTCGGAAATGTCAATATATAATTTCCAAGGTATCAACCCTTAGCACTCGAGACTGTTTCAAAAATGTTAATAAATTTAACAATTTATATAACGCAAAACGCGTTAACAACGCAGAAATTCTTTTTAAAAAATGCTGCAGCAATTTTTAGCATCGTCTCAGACTCGTCGATCGAGTGCAAAGGGTTAAACTTACCCCTCGGGACACATGTTATTTTCGGGACACCCTGCAGAGTGGTGCGTGCGAGGGTAGAGAATTAGTGCGACAGTAGAAAGGCCGAAATGTGCGAAGAACCGGGGTGGAGTCCCGCGGAACGGGGCCACGGGGCCGAGGGGGTTGGGAAGAGGGTGTAGAACCGGATATTGCGCGAGATAAAAATCAAATTAACCTCGTATTCCGGGGCAGTGACGACCCCGAAAGAAGTTCACCGGGTTTCTGCCGGCCCGCCGAAGGAAACCCGACATTTACATTACGGCCTGACCCCCTTTGCCGTGTCTCCCCCGACGCAGCCAGCCCAGAGCCAGCCCTGTAAACGCTTACACCGATAGCTTTCCGTTCCAACAGCGGCGACGGCGGCAGCTCGCCTACTCGCTTACTCGCTTGTAACACGAGATACATCGTTCAACGAGCTCCTCAACGTTTCCACCCCCTGTACGTCGTGTTATAATATTATAGGAACGAGTGCTCCTACAACCCTTTGTGTCCCGAACGTACTCTAAAACGCTGTTACATACCGAACCCGAGGAAACTTTCTGGCGGCTTCGGAAGCCGCGTCTCGCGACGCCAAAAATTAGGCGCTTGATGCGTTCGTCGTTTCGACGGCGTTTAACCAACGACGGAAGTGGGGAAAGGACAGCCTGACGTGGTTGATGCTGTTACGATAGATACGTAAACTAGTATAACGGTGTTTAATCGGATTAGTATTATTAATTATTAATGGCCTTTAGATTTTATTATTTTATTGTTTATATGTGCCCTTTATAATACTGTTCATAATATTTGTAATATATATTATCATTATTATATATATATTTGTAATATATAATTTGTAATATATTATATTTTATATAATACAATTTATAATATTAGTTCACAATATTAATATTATATATTATTTACAATATTAATATCATATAATACTTATAATATTAATATCTATAATACCCTTCACTACTTCTAAACGCCCTTTTATAGAACATAATATACACAGTGATTCAAAAATGCATGCTGCAAGATTAAAAATAATTTAAAATAAAAATGGAACTGCTATAACAAGATAAATATTTATTCTAAATTATTTTTAATTCTGCACCATGCATTAGAAATTGAATCACTGTATATATTACGTTCTATAATCTAAAAGATATTTATAAATAATAAAATAATAAAATATAAAGGGTATTAATAATAAAACCGTTTTAATATAATAAAACCGTTCGATTATTAACAGCGGTATTAACAACGCAATGAACAGAACCAAAGCGTCCGACGAATACATACTGCTAATATTAATTTTATTAAACACTGTGAGCCATATCAAGCGTAAAGAGTGACTCGAGAGAGCCTGTCTCGTTCTCTTAAACTGTTCCTTAAATCCTCCGTGAAGTCTCTTTACATTAGCCAGTACCACGGATTCCTGTTACATTGTCTGGTTCCTCAAGTTCCCCTTAAACTATCCGCTCGCTAAAATTCTACAGAATTATCCTGTTCCTTAAATTCTCCCGGAACTATCCGGCTCCTTAAACTTCCCTTGCGCTCGCCGTACAATGCCTAGTCTCTGAAATTCCTCCCTAGCAGTGCCTGGTTCCACGAATGCTGGTTCCGAGCAGTACAAAATGTACATTGTCTCGTAACGACAGCTGGATTTACTTCGCGCGATCTCTGGGGCAGTATATTCTTCAATAAAAAAGAAGTTTATAAAAATGTTTATCGTGAAAAGATTTTTATAACGTAAATTGTTAAGGAACGAATCGGTCACTTTGACGGAAGTCATTTGGATTGGTAGTTTTATAGCTTTAAATTAATTTGATATTACTGAGACTTAGTTAATCTCTTTCTTGTTTTTATTATTTATTATTTATTATTTTCAACTGCAGCAGGGTTAGAGAGATTAGTTGTCGTGATTTTATTATATGAAATATTGCGATGAGCAGGTATTAATCTCAGCAGAGTCTTTAATTATAAATAATATAACTCTTGAAAGTAATATTACTGATCCAGGAATAATTATTAAATATATGATTTAAGGTATAATAATATTTGTTAGAGATCACAGTTCAATATTTTCTATATAAACTATTTAAATTGCTCTGTTGTGTTTATTCTAATTATAGGTAATATTACTGCTAAAAATAAAATATCTCTGATCCAGAAATAATTATTAAATAAATGATTTCCAGATATAATAATATTTCTTTGAGATCACAGGACGATATTTTCTGTATAAACTATTTAAATTGCCAAGTCGTATTATTTCTAATTATAAGTTCTGCAACTCTTAAAAATACTGTCATTGATCCAAAAATAATTACTAAATAAATTTTATTAATTACTAAATAAATTCTATTAATTATTAGTATAATAGTATTAATATTAAATAGTATTAATATTAAACAAACTTAATACATTAAAAACAGTAAAATATTCTCTAAATCAACTATTAAAATCTCGATTCCCCCTACATCACTTCCTCGCCGAGCCTCTCACCGAATCAACAACCCCTACTCCATGTATAATAAACTAGATTAAGATCGAAGGATCGCGGACGTTTGCAGAGGTCTCACCTAGCACTCTTCTTGGTCTGTTTCAGGTGAGCGAGATTTCGACGCATTAGCGCACGCCGGCCGGAGAACACCGTTCAACGGAGATAAATCCACGGTTTACCGAACGGTGAAAAACTAGGCTAAGCCGCGGAGCGTCTCTGCTCCTCTCTCTCCCTCTCTCTCACCCTCTGAAGAGAGAAAGAGAGAGAGAGAAGGAGAAAGAGCACTCAGCGACCGGCCGTGTTCCAACGGCGTCTGCCTTTCTTGGCCAGCGGTGAATCGATGCAGGCCCCGAATGCAGATCCCGAATGCAGGTTTACCGAGCCACTAATGAAATCTCCGGGGCCCGTGTCCCCAATTCCGGCCCGGCGTAGATCCTTTAATCATGCCCGATAGAATGGCTCCGATTCGAGAGCGTTCCGCGGCGGCCAACGAATTTGCGGGGACCCGCAACGCGATACTTTTCGCTCGCGGTTAGGCGAACGATCGACCGGAGATTATTCTTCCACCGTGTACAGAATACTGTGTGCATTTGTCTGACCCGTGATTCGGGCTGCTTCGCATACGGGTTTAACCCTTTGCACTCTGAATTATTTATCGACTTTGTTATGAGCTTAGTTGAGGGTTTTGTTTGTTTAGAGGACCCTTACTGTTGCTTTTTATAACAATTTTTACATTTGAGTCGTTACTGTTATTAGTAAATATTGCTATTAATAATAATAATTGAAATAATATTATTAATAATAATTATATTATTAGTATTATTATTATTATTAAATATTGAGACCTACTTCTTGCATACGGCAATCGCTATAGCTACTGTCAATTGTTATATGAAATCTACCTGATTGTTATTGCTTTCTCTGTATCAAAGGGTTCAACAAACGTAAATCAATTATTATTATCGTTGATATTATTATTAAAAGCGTATGGGAAAAGAGACGTTCTATATATATGGTTCATATCTCTTTATTACGTTTAAATATCAATACGCAAGATTTTTGAAAAATTATTATATTGTTTATATATGTTAAAATATAGTAAATATCTCCGTTTAAAGGCACGGAAATTGGGGCAACGTCCCAGATACTGTCTCCTCTTCGTACGAACATGAAGCATCGAGAAAAGTTACGGAAATGTTCAGGCTCAGTAGGTCACGTTACTCGACCAATTTATTGTTTATTCAACTTACTTCGTAGGTGAAACTTTTTCTGACTAATCTACAAGGTGTCGTCTTTCTAACGACACCGAGATTGAAAAGATCCGTTGGTTAGTTTGCCAGAAATAAATTTTAGAAATTGTCTCTCTTTCGCGACGACATAAAGGCGGGCGTAGAACCGTGGCTTAAGGTAATTAATTTTGGCAGGCGCGTCGATGGAGCTGCAATTTTCACAACGCTTGTAATTAATCGGCAAAGTATCCTCTGTTTGATAATACAAAGCCGGATTCGATTGCTCGGACGCTTTTCCCGCGATAAATTATCGAATATGTCCTTTGTCGAGGTAAAGCTATGAATACGTGATCAGGTTGCCCGTCTGCCGCTCGTTACTTTCGTTGTTTAATTGCCTTCAATTTGGACGGGCAATTCGCGCCGACTTTGAAATTTACGCTTGTAAATCCGTCGAAAGACGACAGTGCTCCGTGAAACGGCGAAACGGCCGGCTGTGTCGGCCAATAACGCGTTAATACGTCGGTCCGGGGCCGATGAGTCGATCGAATCGAATGGATTAACGTTTTAATTAACATCGAAGTGTATAAAACATTTGCACGAGATTAACATGTTAACCGGATGATTTCCCGACCAAGAGCACAATGCGGGCCGCAAATATAAGAGAATAATGACTGGGATCAGCCGATTCGTCTCGCGGTCCGCGCAATTATAATATCATACGCGTCGCTGCGGCCGTCGGCAGATCATTTTGTATGAAATTCCTCGCGGCTGCGGAGAGGAACATTTACGAACGAGATTTTATTTGATTTTATTCTATCGAGAGCATGTCTGATGGACGAGAGATTGATCCAGATAGAAATTCGTCTGCGTAAGATTTTATTCGAATTAAAAGTTATTCGGATAAATAGAATCGTCCATAGATATAATAAAATATATTATAAAATATTTTATATAATATTGCATATGATATATTAAATATAAAATATGTTATGAGGCATCATTATTTAATATTACATATAATATATTAAGTATACAATATATTATCAAATGTAATTATATAATATTACATATAATATACTGAATATAAAATATATTATAAAATATGTTATATAATGTTACATATGATATATTAAATATAAAATATGTTATGAGAGATAATTATATAATATTACGTATGATATATTAAATATAAAATATCTTATGAGGTATAATTATATAATATTACATATGATATATTAAATATAAAATATGTTATGAGGTATAATTATATAATATTACACATAATATATTAAGTACACAATATATTATCAAATGTAATTGTATAATATTACATATAATATACTAAATATAAAATATATTATAAAATATAATTATATAATATTAAATATAATATACTAAATATAAAGTATATTATAAAATATAATTATATAATATTAAATATAATATATTAAGTATAAAATATATTATAAAATACAATTATTACTCTTTACAACAATACTATCTGCAAAATAAGTTACAAAACATTACAGAATATTCGACTAAAAACAATCCATTGGAACAATTATTCCGACAAACATTTATTCCAACAACAACCAACTCCGCGAATTATTTACACGCGAATTTCCGTAAAAATCTGGATCAACCGACAGAAGCAGCCGCCATTAGCCGACGTTGTTCAGTACCGAGGTACATGTAAATTGTTGCAACACGGAGCGAGGTGTACTCGAACAACAATGAACATTTATTTCCGACGAACAGGGGGGCAAGAGAGACAGTATTCCCCAGCAGGAAAGGAGTTTCCAGCAAAGTAGCCCGCGAAAGACGTAATTTCCATAATGATCTGCAGTCTAATAATTACCGAGCCCGCGCGCATTCGCCGTTAAGCCCCGGCAAGCAAGCGTATCACTCTAAGCGGATAAATGAGTTTTTACGAGTACGCTGTATACGGAGCTCTCTTCGCGTACGCGCTGCCGTGCCCCGCGGAGCCTCTCCCGTGTTTCCGGGTCTGAAAACAAGGGACGCGTGGGCGTTCTCTGGCGGGCAAAAAACCGAGGCACCCCGCGACGCTCGCGTGAACGCGATTTTCTAACGGGCCCGGCAGAACTTGCATTGCATAAACGATTTTGATTTGTTTAGCGTGGAAATCAAGCTTTGGTTCTTATATAAATTTGCAGGAGATCAGTATAAATATTCACGGATCAGATGAAATCGAATTTCGGACGATTTCATTTAACGCTTTACCTGTAATTTTTTACTTTTTAACTTTTTTAATTTTTTAACTTTAACACTTTATTTAACACTGTAGCCTGTGAATCGGTTGTCATGGTAACCAATAATTTGTTATCTATTATTGAGATAAATGTGTTAGATTGTACTACCTCAAGCTTTAATATTATTATATAATTTTTTAAATATTAAGTACCTTTCGCGATTAACAAAATAAATGAAATCAAAACAGAAACGAAAATTTAACGTTTATTAATAGCTAAAAGGGAAGAATTTTTATGGTAATACAGCGCGACGAAGTGATAGCGCGTTTAATTGCAAATTATTTATAGCAATGAATGGAAGAACGATATTTAATGGCTATTGTTTAATGTAATGCAGCATTGAATATGATATCGAGCATTAAATACCGCTCGTTGATTTATTGCTATGCATAATTTGCAGTTAAATGCGCTATCATTACGTCGCGGAATATTTTCGCTAAAAGCTCTTCTCTTTTAAATAAAATTGTTCAAACCGGCGGGATCAAATTTTTGCAATTAAATTACATCAAATTTCGCAATCGTGTATCTATAGTGTATATCTCCAGTGGTGCTTCAAGGTAGATATTCAACCTGCTATAAAACAGTTTAAGCAAATCGTACAACAGTTCATTTACCCTCGTTTCAAAGCGCAAAGTATCTACTTTCACACGCATAAATTGCTTGTACACAATCCTACTTCCCTGATTAAGTACAATCAAAAAATCGAAGGCGTCTTCCGCTCAGAACATTTCACTGCTATCAACAACGTAGAAATTGAAACTATTCTGGACAATTTAAAAAATATCTTCTCCGACCAAGACCATAACGGATTCAAAGATTAGACTCTCCTCTAGAGAACGACGTTGCAATGATCGTCGTCCGATTTTTCCAGCAGTTGAACCAGAGCTTCGAACGAGAGCTTTGAACCAGAGCTTCGAACTAGAGGTTGTCGCGAGGGAAGGAGACGACGAGATTGTCTTTAGCTCGAAGCGGCATTGCCGAGGGAAAGTAGGATGATTCGGCAACGCGGTCGCCATAAGCCGGACATTAACCCATTTCGGGACAGGGCCGCGGCACTCGGCCGTGCGAACACGCGTAATCGTAATTCCGACTAACCGAGCGCGCGATAAATCACGCCAATAGCACTGTAATTAATGGTGACTTATGCGCGCCGGGTATATCTGGCGCAGGTTCCGTTCACGTGTAATGCAAAGTAATTCTCGCGGGCCGATGTAATCCGGCGCCGGTATTCGTTGCGCGCATAATTACAGGTAACGCCGACTTAATTATCGGGAAAGGAAGCGGGTCCAACGTTCCACCGTTCCACCGTCGTTCTCATTGATCGATGGACTCTGCTTTATTTTTTCCCTCTCTCTCTCTCTCTCTCTCTCTCTCTCTCTGTCTCTCTCCCTCTCTCTTTCTCTCACTCTATTCACCGCCCTCGGGACCCGTGTGTACACCGACGCCGGCGAAAGCAAGCTTTTTCCGTGGCTAAAATTGAAAACCCAATAATCCGAGCGGCTGACTGTGGCCCCGACCTTAAGGAACGTAATTGATTGATTGGAAAGTTGGTAATTCCGCGGCTCCGTCGGTTAAACCGTCGTCTCCTTTCGAACAATCGACGGTTTATTAAAAGCCCCGGCGAGTTCTCAAGTCGTCCACCGCGACCACCCCTAGGAAGCATCGCGGGGAATAGGCGAATATCGAACTGAGTACAGCTGCGTTAAAAATAACGGTAGATAGGTCTATTTCCAATCATTTCAAAGGGCAAAGTGTCTACTTTCACCCTCGTCCTTTATCTCTACTATAGGACGCTCGTGTCCCAAGAAATCGGCAGAATAGTAGGAGCACTTTTCTCGTTTCAATATCCAAAGCCTATACTAAAGGAACAAATTAAAATAATTCTGCAAAGTACAAACAATTTTTATTCTACTTCTAACTACATCTAATTTATAGATCAGAATCTCCCCTTTCAAACGAGCACAAAAACATCGCCGTACTATTTCCCCCCGTCATTTTATTCCACTTGGAAGCTGACATTGTCCCCTCTGTCTTTTTTAATTCTAATAATCACCGCGACGCGTGTCTTTGAACAGTTCCCGATGCATTCTGGGAGGTAAAAAGTACAGCAATCGCGATCGAAATGTCTCGTAGTCCGAGCAGGGACGTTCTACTTGCGTTTCACCGCACATCGAGTTACGCTACTCGAATTACCTGGCGGCTTACCGGCCGGGTCTTCGCTTTTCGAATCCGGTTCTCAACGTCGTTAGCCGCGTTGTCCGATCTATTCCGGATCATTCTACTTGGCCAGCTTCGACACACGAGCCCCCAGCCACGCGGGCCGTGTGCGCGCACACGGACACGAGTCCGGCCTGTTACAGGGCTTTTCTACTGGCGGCGCAGCCTCGTCCCAGGATATTCTATTTTCGCCGGGTCTCCGTGCGATCGGCCGCGCTGCATTTTATTCTATTCCGGAGCCGAGCTGCATCGATTCGCAGCCGCGGCGAATCGGCGCTAAACACTCGCGGACTCGAATTAACGCGCGAGGCGGAGACGAAGCGAAGCTGCCGATCCGCTGCGACCTTCGAAATATTTTCAAACGCGGCAACCCTTTCGGGGTGCTCGTAGGTGGAAGCTTGTCGATTCCACGGACTCGGAAGAGGGGCTAATTAAAGTTGAATTCGATCAGTTGCAGTCGAATCTTTCGATGCTGCGACTGATACTCGGGGAACTTCTAAATTAATATTCGGTTTTACGTTGTCTTCGGACGTGTGAATAAAAAAAATTCGTCTATTTCCGAGCGTGATGCTCCATTTAATAATAATATATATAGTAAAGTTTTTTTTCTATAATATAATATAGTATAATATACTATATATTGTACTATATATACTGTATATTATAACAATATATATTAGTATACAGTATAATGTAAGAATCGACTAATTTTAATATAATAAATACGATGAAATAATGAAATAATAACATGCAATAGGCTGAGATTCAATAAAATAATAAATCAATTAATTAATTTACTAGAAGTAAAGTAGAGATAAATAAAATAAGACAAACAGGAAGAGAAGAAGTAAAAACAAGAGTAGCATATAAAACGAATAGATAAATAAATAAATATTATTAATAATAAATAAATACTGAAATAGAGAAATACTAATCTGTTGAGGTTTTTCTTGTTCTCCTAACTGAAGTAATAAAACTTATAATCATGATTATATTTTATATTATTATCATCATTATTACTATTATCGTTACTATTATAATATAATTACATTTTACACCGATACGATTTTAATGCAATTAATCCAACCTTCTCGAAAACTCCCACGCAATTTCTCGACTTTCGCCTTACCGCCAGCCATTCCGCCATCGCCATGAATTACGGAACACCCCGTACACCCGAAGGCGAACGCTTCCGCGGTGTTCCAAAGGAAACCGATAGCTTCGTAACCAACGGTTGCGTTAATTCGCTGGACAAATAGAACGCGAGCTGAACGGAGACGCGCGGCCTCTGTTCCTTTAAAACCGCGGGAGCAGTCAATTAGACTGCAGCCGTGTTATTTCAAAGAGAATGAATAACCGCGGGAACTGAATTTACCATGCGCAACAAGCTCCGGAAACGGCGACCAGGATCGCTGGAAAAACTGCTTGCACTCGATGCGGCCGGACAAAGAAACACACGGAGGCCGGAGGAAATGAAGACCGCGGCGAAATAGGGCGCATCGACGGCGAATAAACGTCGGTGCGGCCGAGTGCACCGCCGCTATGGAAACCGGCGATGCACTCGGAGTTGCACTCGCCGTTGCATTCGGCGTTGCACTCGCCGATTCTCGCGTCTGCGATGCACCCTGGCCGGCGGCCAAACGATGGATCGTAATCGATGCGGCGCGCGACAACGCAGGGAGAATATTTTAATATTCCGGCGGACTTCTTCTCGCGGGATCGGCATGCATCAGGATGCGTCGAGATGCATCGGACAAGTTATTCCGGCGCTCTAAGCCGGACAAATTTATCGCCGCTCGGAATTTGCTTCCCTCGGAAGCGCGCTTCCTCTCTCTCTCTCTCTCTCTCTCTCTCTCTCTCTCGCTCTCGCTCGCTCGCTCGCTCGCTCTGCGAGATCGATTTTTCTTTTCGAGAACCGGCGCGCGAGAGAGACAGGGAGAGTACGCGTCCGTGTACCTTGCGATAATTGCTCGAGTATTATATGTATAGCCAGCGGCGCGCGCGAGAGAGCCAGTTCATAAGTCATCGTTAATTACGACGTTATTGTCCGACGTGATTTATCGCGCGCTTCGCCGTGCTTGCGGCCGTTGCACGCCGCCTGTTATCGTCTACGCCGGTCCTATATTTCTTTCGGCATGATTTAGACGTCGATGGAAATCGATCCGCCCCCGCCCCCAACGATTTGTATCGTTTCCCGGCGCGCCGGTGTCGCTCGATCTCCATTAACACTTTGCATGCCACCGATCAGCCACCTCGCGCCGCCATAAAATCAGCTGAATCGATTACGCGGCAACGGAAATCGGGAAATTGAAACGCAACGGTCTCGCGTTTCCCGTGTTTTTATACGCGGCAGAGGAAACGCTCGAGCGGACAAGAGTATCGAGTTCGATTAGCCGACCTTTTTGTTCGACGGAATTAAAATCGTCGAGTCGCTTGACACGCGCGTTCTTTCGAATCTTCGTGCGTTGGTTAGCACGCAGTTGGCCCAGGCTGTAATCGGAAGGCTTTTGAAACTGTAGAAATTGTTTTGAAGCAGAGGAATTTCATTTATTCCAGGCGACT
>JAQQRN010021203.1:0-25000 GCA_028455555.1 Augochlorella aurata | reverse complement strand
ATATTTTCCATTATTTACGTACAAAAATGTGTTTCGTAATTCTTATATAAAGTCAGAAGTAAAAGTTAGCAAATTATCATTTAAAGCATTACTTTTGCTTTGTATGTATGTGCATTTAAAAAATATAGTACTGAATACTGAAATTGTATGACTTTCATTTCGAAAATTGTATTATTATTGAATAAGGACAATATTACCCAAATACGCTAGACTCACGTTACGATAACAATTCGTAAATATCAGCAAAAAAAAAGTATAAGATCGTATATATCTTCATCGGACTACATATAACCTCATATTACGCACATACAACAAGTACGGTGACGTTTGCGTATTACAAACATGTCTTCCATCCATTGATTATATTCCCACCATTTTACGTATAATCATCTTCACATATTATCCACATAATCAACACACGACATATTTACATATAGGAAAAATATCAACGAAAATAAGCGTCGACAAATTTCAGAGATCAACGATAAGGTTACATGTTAATTACACAAATCTAGTAAAAATTGAAGGAAATAAATAATGTCATTTTGGCGCCTTGTATACGGTGTATTTTCTGTAGAAGACATGGCGCACACAGCAAAAACATACGTTTGAGAGACACTTACGCTTACACGAACCGTGCATAACACTCCCTTTTTTCCTTGTTTTCGCACATTGGCTCAATTACTTCACAATAAGATAAACTATGATGTTACAGACTATGCTAGGTATTTGTTATCTGAAAAGTTCTAATGAACTGAACCATGCATATGTCACTGTCGATTACGTACATATAACTTTCAATGCTCAAGAATTGCTTGTGAGCGGGAAATCAAAAGCATCACAATATGTTGAGAATTCGGCCATAGATATTAAACTGATGACTAAAAGTCCCTCTTATTTTTCATAAGTTTCCTAAGTGCGGGATGCACGCTGCCATAATCTAAGCGTTAAGTGGGAAATTATTCGTTATAAAACCATAACGGGTGCTATAGTGCAAGATCCCATATATGCCAATGCATGGCGTAAGTAGCCAAACAGAGACCGATCGTACGCGGGCTACAGCCTTGACGGCTGATTTATGACGAAACACCCGTAATATAAGCCACGCCGATATTTTACGTTGCGAATCGTGGATATCTATGCTTTCACGATGGTAAAAACTGTCACGCGACGTTTCTTCACGTATCAGCACATAACGATAACAAGGTACACGAGAACCTTCTTGCTAAACACATCTCCGGGCAGCCATTTGCTATGATGGTTGTGTAGAAATAAAAGGTATATGCACGATACGCAGCACAACAGCACTTCACCAAATGTTTGTCCGTATTACGCGTATCGTACAACGATAATAGCCTAGTAATCAATTGTTAATCGCTGAAATCTGTCAACGCTTGGAAAGAAAAATATTTAGATTTTTCTTACCTGGACGGTCCTCTACAGCTAAAAGGATTCTCAGCTTCGAATATCGCGACCCCACGCCACTTGTGCGGCATATGAAAGTGTATGGGGAAAATCTGTATTACCATTGGCTTATTTCAGATAAGCCGCAAAAAGTAAGCCAATCAGCATCAACCTTTTATGTTTTGAAGCGTTTCTTTTTACCCCCCCAATAAAATGTCTGCTGGTGAAAAGGGCGGGAAAAATCATGCGTGGAAAATCGTCTACAGAATATCGTTAATTTTAGTTAAAACAATATTTCATTCACGAAACTAAATAAATGATATTTCGGCAATAAAACTTACTTATTAATTTTGATTTGACTATTGGTAGATTCTAACGAATAAATGATTTAAATTATTAAGGTTAGAATTTATGGTACGGCAGATGGCGCTACATTCCGTAAGCTAAAATTAAGGCGCAAATTACAGTATCGCCAACTTGATGCCAACATTAGTTAAAACATTTTACATTATTTAGACAATTTAGACGACTAAACATTATATATATATATATATATATATATATATATATATATATATATATATATAAAATATTCAATAAAAATATGAATATAACCAGCATTGTATTTCTATTAAATTGTATGTTTTGCAAGGATATTTTGTAAATATTACATGTATTTGAATAAAATCTTTTCCATAAATTAAAATTAATCTATCCTCAATAAATAGTTTTCTAATTTTTTGATCTTGTAATAATTTTATAAATAATTAAAATGACAACAATTTATAGAAAAATATGCTATTCAAACTTAGTGCTCTAAGTATTCATTTGTTTAAGTTTAAGTATATATGTTTAAACTATTAGTATGTTGTTGCTAAACTTTAAAAATAAATAATATAAAACTTCAAATATATTCTTAAAACCTCCATGTATTTTAAATAATTAAATTTACAACTGTCTTGTAAGCAAATATATGCATTGACTTATTTATGTAGTAAAATGCAACATAAGAGTATGAAATAACTTGAATCAGTAGTTTTATAAATTATCGAAATTATAATGCAACCGTTTAAAAATTTTATTAACCATTTATATTATATTTTTGATAAACTAATAAATATGAATCTATTATTACATAACTTTTTTCTTTATAAATAATTTTTTAATTAAAAATTACATAAACAAATATCATAAAGAAAAAACATAAACGAAACGTGTGATATGATATGTAATGCATTGTTTGTATTAATATAAAAATATTTATCATATATTTTATACGAACTATAAATTGTAAAAAAAATTAGATTGTACATGCATAAAACTATTTTATCAACCGTCGATGATAATGCGTAAGTTGGTAGTACTGAATTTTACAGGATAGGAATGCCTCAAAGTTGAACCATCTTGAATGTACATATACACATGCATTGCATACATATGTATGTTCGTTTGCAGTATGTATATATACCAAATACAATATATGTATGTATATATACATATGCACCTTTACGCAGTTCGCGTGAATCAATGTAGTTGTGTAAATAACAAAACGCGGTGAAGCTGGCAAAGAATTACATATAGCTGAGAACATTAAATAACGAAAATCCGTTGCATAGGAAATAACAAGGTTAAACGTTTGTATTGTGACAAGCATACAAAACACTTGTATAGTGAATTTATAAAAATAACTCATATGTTAAAACATTTGAGGAAAAGGAAAGAAAGTGAAACGTTATAGAATATCGCTCAACATTGAGGTGCCTATAACACACAAACTCTACTATTATTTAAATAATTGATTTATAGGCTTGAATCTTTGGATTAAATGACAAACTAGACACCGGTTATCAAAAGTTATATTCTCTTGTGAATAGAAAAGTGAATTTCGTTAATGAATTGTGTTTAACAAATGAAATTTGACAGGAAATTATGAGTGTGAAAAGCAGACATCGTCGAGTGTATTTTACTCTGGGACACGCCGTTTTTTGACACAAACATATACGTCGTGACATTTCGAGGTTGTTAAAGTTCTACATACTCTTCATACCGATTTAGTTGATGTTAAGAATAAAAAAAAAATGAATGGATTCAGTACCGGTGAAGAAGATTCCAGAGGAGCTGCTGATCAAATTTGTTGCCTTGTAGATGAGGGTGAACGATGTACTCGGCCAGCTGGCAACGCTTCTTACAGTAAACGAATTCAAAAAACTGTAACACAGCGGCGATTGAAACTTAATCTCGATCAAGTGGTAAGATTAATAGTTGGAGATAGTTGCAGTAAGATTATTGTAGCGAATTATTTATTATACTTGCTTCTTTTCAATTTTTTTTATAATTATTTCATTATATGTGAATAGTAGCAATTAAATAGTTACTTATGTATGAAATATAATGAAATGTCGGTAGTTAAAAAAGAATATATTTTACAAATTTATCGTGAATAATTAAAATTAATAATTAGTAAACAAGATTATAAATATAGGGCCTAATGTTATTTTTTTATTCATATTTATTTTAATAGTTATTATAAAATGTTATTAAGTGTATTATCACATTGTTTTGTATCATGCTCTTAGTTGCACAATGAAATACATATACGATCATTTTAAATTCAGTATTTGTAAATAATAGTTGTTAAAATTATTCCTGGATAATCATATTCTAAAAGGAATCTTTCTTATGTTGCAATCTGATAAGAACTTGATATCATTGTATACCTGATTTGTCAATAGGCACGTCATATATACATTTGTGATTATCATAAACAAGTAATCCAATGTGCAAGATCAAAACAACAGCAGCAACGCAGACGTAAAGATTCTGAAGAAGATTCTGGAGAAACTGACAATGACCTCCCAGAGGTTGACCTTTTCCAATTACAAGTTGGTACCTTAAGGCGGTATAAGAGGCATTATAAAGTTTCGACACGTCCAGGTTTAAATAAAGCTCAATTAGCTGATGTAAGTATAACAATAGTTTAAACAAAACAAATGAATTATTAAGATACAGTATCATGTACTTTATTAATGAATCATGTACTTTTTTTATTTTAGACTCTTATGAAGCATTTTAAGACCATCCCTGTAGTTGAAAGAGAAGCGTTAAGCTTTTTCATGTATACAGTAAAAACGAATGCAAACAAATTGGATCAAAAGAATGGTTTAAGTAATGATACCACATAGCCTAGGCTATATTTTATGAGTATGAGTTTTGTTATTGTAATGATATTTTACTAGTGAGATCAAAAGTATATGTATGGATTTTTACTTGTTAATAGGCATAGGTATTTTATAAGATCTATGTATAAAACATGCTAAAAAATATATTATGTATAACAATTAATCTGAAACTTTTATTTATATGCACTTAGAATTATTATATGATACTCAATAAAAAATGTCTATCTATTGACTTAGCAAGACAAATGATTGAATACTTTCTGCGTAACTCTGTTCTTCTTATTTTATTACTTTACAATTTACTGCATTATATCTATCGAATTTAACATTTCAGTAGCTTCTTCTTCACTGTCTCCATTTATTTCTAAAATATTAACAGCTCCAGTTATTAGTGCTCTATACATTAAAAGTATGATGTAAATTCAAGATCAAGAACTGTACATTTTTAAAAGCATACCTGTATCATCTGGCACTTTTTTTCTTACTTTCTCTTCTTTCCTTACTTCAGCTGTAATTTCTGCATCACTCGCTTCCTCTGAAGATTCTGACATATTCCATGCACTAGGTCCACCTTCACCAATTGACATATGCTGCAGAATTTATTTTGTTAAGTAATCAGTATTATCTGTAGCTATGAAAAGGTAAAAAAAATATAGTGTAAAAAACTGATACTTTGAAGTGCTTCGACAGAGAGATCAAAGATTGCCAAAATGTACCAAAGAAAGAGTTAAAAAGGCAAACATAGTACTAATTTAGGTATGGGGAATTGGAGCAAGGAGATTTCAAATTGGAGATGTTTATATTCGTTGCACTAGTTTTGAGAGTATTTATCTATGAGGCACAGTTGTG
The DNA here is from genome assembly GCA_028455555.1 of Augochlorella aurata. Lineage (NCBI taxonomy): Eukaryota > Metazoa > Arthropoda > Insecta > Hymenoptera > Halictidae > Augochlorella > Augochlorella aurata. Next base: position 19,568 of record JAQQRN010021203.1, on the reverse strand, counting down.
GGATTTGAAAGATAAGTAGAAAGTGGAGAGATTGCAAATAAAGTATACGAAATGGAATTTAGACCTAAGCATGCAAACACCAGAGTATTTAATACTAGATGGCACATAAAGCGATAAGGTCAGGAACACGGTAAGCAAAAAACTCAGAAATTTGAAGAGGAAGCAAAAAAGGGGAAGAAACAAAAACTACTAATATACTATAAGCAGAATGGCAAGAGAAAACTACTTCAGAAGGAATGATTTTAGCACTATAGAAGTACAGTAACACCAGGTGATGGGAACAGATATCACAGAGGGGTTAACAAAAAGAAACAGATACAATTAAAGACAAGTGCAATATAATAAAATAAGGAATTTAAACTACAATCAAAGATAGAGGTATATTAGGACTATGACTCTACCGAAATACCTACAAGGAGGACAAAGATTGAAGGATAAAAAAGCTGCGAGCTATCTATGTGGTAGAGACTTTTTTAAAAATTTTAACAATAGATGAAATAGTGAGGAAGGAAGTAATAAAGCAGTAGAATGGGTGGAAAAGATGGATAGTAATATAGATGTTAATTTAAAGACATAGATAGAAATAGAATTAAAGTATAATTGAATTTTATAAGATGGTTCTTTTTCAGAGTCGCAATGTTGAAAATAAAATTTTACTTACAGTATCTATTATTAATTCAGCCGAACCTTCTCCGGGTTTTATAATTCTGCATTTACTTTTCTCAGCTTCTTCTACACAAGCTTCTGTAAAAGTTAGACAATATTAAATCCATATTAATTTTCATACAACAAAAATAAAATATTGATGAGGGATTATTAAAATATTACCTTCAGATTCTACTTTTTCTAATTCACCCCATTTACGTAATTTAATATTAATACATTCAGTATTAATTGTAGTCAATTTTTTTAGCGTTATACATTCTTTAAATCGATTTGTATTACGATTATCTTTCTTGTACCTTCAAATAAAGATATTAGAAATTTTGCATGAAAAAATATTACAAAAACAAATATTGTAACATATACATATTACAGGTTGTTTGGAAAATCGTGGTACAACCGGCAAGGAAGCGAAAATATAGAATAAACTTTTTTGGGAACGAATCACTCCCTTGCAGGTTGTACCACGATTTTCCTAACACCTTGTATATACATTATAAAGTCGAACCTTGCTTCCACATCATGAGTTACTGCTTCCCTAATCTGTTGTACTAATGTAGTAGCATAGTTTGCTGCATAATGAGAAACTGCTGATATTACATCTTGTACAGTCATTGTTTTTGTCAAATAATTAAAATGTAAACTACAAACTTCTCTATAAGAATTCATGCCAAGTGTGAGTTGAGCAACTCCAACTCTTTCTTCCAAATATGTGGGATCCATTATCGTATTTCCACTGAAAAATAAAACATCATTAAAGTACATTAAACTTAATGCAGTTACATGAATTAAGAGTACCGACCTCTCAAATGTTATAAAAGATACACAAACTGGATAATGATACACTGTTAGAGGAAGAGGATCTTTTTCAGAAAAAGAATGAATTATAATATCTTCACCAGTTGATGTTACATCTGGTCTATGAAAATGTAACAGAGCTGCTAATGTTGCAATGGAAGCACAGTCAATTAAATTGCCATCATGATTAATAATATTTATGTCAACTCTTACATTCCATACCTGTATCATATTAATTATTGATTTAATATCATATTAATTATGTATGATTTGTCATTCTAAAAATATGAATGTGGAACTATTAACCTTTTTATCAGATATAATACATAATGATTCCAGATCTATACATTTTGAATCTTTAAAACATTTGTCAAGTTGTCGACTAATTAATATTGCAGCTTCAGATTGTCTACCACCATCAAAATGTGATGCTGCCAATGGATTCAATTCAACATTGATATACAACATTCCTTCATTAGGACGTGATGTTTTAGGTTGCTGTATACCACATGATACTTGTGCTACCACCCTACAATAATATTGTACAATATCATATGATATGTAATTTAAAGATAATTAGATTTTTATTTATATATTGTAGCTTGAAAAAGATATTAATTTTAATTATACCTAGTTTGACCAAGTAAAACCATACAGCTTCCCCAATCGGATCCAAAATAAAGTTTGACTGACCGTGCTTCTAATAAATTTCTGCCATCTAATCGCTGAAAATATTTTAATTAACGTAAATAGTTTTGATTAATAATCAACAAAATTTAATTGTTTAAACTTATATTAATCTTTATCCGCCTCTTGTATCAATTTGATACATTTCTTACTGATTCCAAATAAATGACATATTCTGTATTTTGTTTAACTACTTACGAGCAATGCTAATACAAGCATTATAAACTTGTTCAAGGATGATTTTCTGTCATTATATTAAGGAATAAATTAAGAAAGAAAAGTGAGAGTCAGATGTGGGTTAAATTATATTTTTATAAGTAAATGAATCACTTAACCCAAAAAGAGGAAATTCTATTGAATATAATAAAGTAAATAGCTTTGAATAAATAATGTTTAATAAAACAATTAAATAAAATATCATACCGTCCCATGTTTCACCGCATTATTGACAAAATTTTTCTCACAATTTGTTAATATTGATTCCTTCATGATGTTATATATCTATATTATTTACAAATATAACACGTGGATATTCAAATGCGTATAACCTTTGACAAAAATGTCAATTATACTTGTCACTTCAGCTGCATTATATGTATTAATTTCTAATATTTTTTATTTTCTTTATAATTATCAATGCTATTAAATGACTGATCTTTCATTTATAGTTGTGGTTAATTAAGTTATTATAATCAAATATATATATTGTTTTCAAACTACAACATACATTTATTCAGTATCGATACATCAATATATTAATCGAGATATGTAAACTGCGAGAGAGTCGATCTTTGACAGATTGAATAAAGCTTGGTAAATGTTTTCGATAAAAGATAGTAAATATTATTACTAAATATTTAAAATATGTTAACAAAATGAGTGAATGAATTATGTACATGATTTTCTGTCAAATAAAATATTTGTATAAAATTGTTTTTACATGTACAAAAATAATAATTGTATCCTAAACATAACACCCATTCACATGTACGTATTTTATTTTATCGTAGCAACACAATATATTATTGCGTTATGCAACACATATAGAAAAAGTTATATTAAATATAAACAATCTTATTGTATATACTTCATGTAGATATTATCATTTATTTGAAAAAAAGAAAGATAAAATTAAAAAAAAATAACAATTTTCTTTTTCTTTCATGAGTTTGATTTTACTCTTTGCTCTTACATATACATAAATATCACGTATTTTTATTATAATGCTTGATGACTATGACTTTATGGTAACCAAAATACATAACACAGTTTAAAATTAAAGGTATCAATTTTAAATATTTTAATTCTGCATTATCACGATTTAGCTTATGAATTCCCCTTAACATTATTTTTTAGTGGCAAATATTTAACGTTTACCTAAATCTCCACTAATGTTTATTGATTTTAATCACAGAGTACAAGAAAAGAATAAGAATGTTTAATAAAATGGAAACTAAAATTTTGCAAAAGTATACACGTAGGAGTTTTGTATGTGTGTGCTATTCGCGTGCGCGCATTATGTATGTATGTATATGCATATACATATATGTATACACACCACAAAGTGGCCATGCCCGGTCATATCTGCTTCAATCAGCTTGGTTTACACGATCTGTTTTTTTAACATCGAGTCCTGTTGTCAATAATTCGCTTTCTATGATTCAATAACTGGCAAGTACTTTATCATTAAATATTTGGTATTACAATAAAACTGAATTTAAGTGCTTCGTAAAAAGTTGCGTTCAAACATTGTACGTGTTCTGTGTATAATGCTGATCACGGTACGCGTGATACGTACGGATAGATGTGTATAGATAGGACCGATCTGTGGAATGGATGCTTAATAAGTTACGTTCCGCGTTACTTGTAGTCGCTTTTTCTGTACTCTTTTTGCAACGCTGTCATTCAATTGTTGCTGGTAAGTTGGAACACTGTTTACGGGTCAAATTAAATCTAGTTTTATTTACTTCCTCTTAACTTTTTCGGATTGAGCTACGAGAAGTAGCTTTTATATTGTGTTGTTGTAGCAGCGATTGCCTTTGTACGTCATCTGTAGGCAAATATCTGTTACATTGGTTTCTTGCTTCCATTACTCCCATGTTGATATTACATTCGAAAGTTTTAATACCTTGGATTAATATCTTGGTTGGTTTATTATTGTAAGTACTGTTATTACCGTATTGTTCGTACTTACATATTTTGTTTTTTTTTTTCGACGAAAGTATGCGATGTGACTACATACAGTTCTTTTGTAGTTTGTATCGTAACGAAAGAATCTCTTCTTTTGCGATGTCGTTTTTTGTTTAGATTTCGTGAAAGTATTATTAATACATGTAAGCATAAAATCTAATATTATTATTTTCAGTATGTACTTATGCTATTTCAGAAACGTGAATCATACGAACAAATTTTATGTATTTAATGTCAAAATATTCGGCACTACAATTACACAAACTATAATAATTTGAGAAAAGTTGTTCCCAGTATTATTGGCCAGATATATCTTTTCAACGAATTATATCGAATCCTTTTATTAAGAATTGTGAAAAAATATGTTACATTTTTGTATGCTCTATTAGCTGATTATTAAGGTTATCAAAATGGATATTATATATTTTCCTAAAACTATACTTCAGAAAATTATAATTTGATATTTCATAATTTTTATACAATTGAGAATGAATTAGACAATTCCATATTGGAAATACAAATGAAACGTAAATAACTTTGTTTTCAAAAAATAAGAGGATAAAAAGTACTTATACTTATAACATTATATGATGATTTTTCAGAGTTGAGCAAAGTAATTTTTTCTTTTAACATTAAAAGCAGGTAACAATAATTTAAATAGCTTATTATACTTTTATAAAAATTATTGATTTCCTGGGCACAGAATTCTACAAGAAAAAATTTTGTAAACATGGAATCAACTGACAGGAAGAATGTTTATCTAACAAAAACAGGTGATAATTCTTTGAATTCTGGAATGAGAGATACAATGATTGTTGGTCAAACAAATATGACTTCAGGTAAAATGTGATTTCATTTTTAAACATAAATACTACATACTTAATGAGTTTGTGTATTCAAATAAGATTAACATAAAATGTAATTAAATACAAAAGTATTATATGAGTTGACAACTATGCATTTAATCAATTATTTAACTCTTAGAATGTGGTGAACCAGTAATGAAACCTGGAAATGTGTCTAATGTTTCAAATAATCAAACAAAATGGTCAAATATGCAAAGTAAAAATTTTATTCTTAATGCAGTACCAGTGAAGAATGAAGTAAGTTTATATGAAACACTTTAATAAATGTTTTATGCAATATAAGTGTACATATTAATAATTACGTGTTGTGTTATTAGATTGTACATCTTGAAGATGGGGCACATTGCAATAAAAAAATGCATTACTATGAAAGACATTATGTAAGTCATGATGAAACAGAGAAACCAACACGTAGGGGAACAAAAAGATACAGAGACAAAGATGCGCCGAAGAGAGCACTGTACGTCTATTTACTACTGATTCCTATGCTCGATGGTTTTTTTATAAGTATTTTTTCAGATCTGCATTTTTCTACTTTTGTCAAGAGTTACGTGGTAAAATGAGAGAATTACATCCAGAGATGGGAGTAGGTGACATTGCCAAAGAATTGGGTAAATTATGGATGAGCACAGATCTTCAAACAAAATCAAAATACATGGCAATAGCAGAAGAGGATAGAGCCAGATATGAAAGAGTAAGCAAATTTTATTAAATTATTTAACAAATTTTAAAAGTATAAATAAACATTTAACTTTTAAATTATTTAGGAAATAATTGCGTACAACAAAAGAGTAAAAAATTATGATCCTGAAGAAGTTGGACCTGTGTAAGTCTTGAAAACATGAATGAAACAGCAAAGGACAGTATACTTTGTCCTAAATCAAGCACTCGCCAATTAAAAATATATAACAATTTTACTAATAGTTTAGCATTGTCAATCGTTATATATATTATGTATACTATTGACATTAACATCTAAAAAAAGTTACATTTATTATGAAATTTGGTTGCAATTTTTGGAAATAGCGTTCAATATCAATCATCGTTCTTCATTAATTTCATAATTGGATACTATTTTTATGTGAATAAGGTGTGCTAATATATTTACAAGCGATACCTAATACAAATAATTAATATTAATATCAATAGTAATAATTATAATGAAAACCACGATGCCGACGATGATAATAATAATACTATTATTAATAATAATCTATATTACTATTAAATATGTTATACAATTGAAGCACAATAGCAAGTAAAAGTCAAGCAGAGTGAGCTTTGTACAGTGCACTTGTCTTGTCTACTTACACTTTATTCATGTTTATAACGACAAAACTAGATATCAGGGACTATTTATATCTAAAACCCTGTATAGTACACATATTCCATGTATTTTGTTCTTTTTCCAATAAAGGTAAAATCATTTAAAGCATTATAATTCTTGTATCTGCCATGTTTTTAACATCTATTTATACTTTTGTTATTTAAGAAGGTATCAAAAAGTACATAATTCTTTATATAAAAATAGTTTATTGAAATCAAATTATTTCACTATTTTTTTGTAAAATTACACACCAATTTCCTTCATCATAATATACTTGTTCTATTTTAACCATAGGTACTTGTGAGCACAACTGTGGTAGTTCCCATTCTTCGAATACGTGGTAATACCTTAGAAAATTGCCGCCTTCTTTCCTTTTCCAAGGAACAAGCATATCTGTAGACATAAATTTTGTACGATTTTCATGAACTGGTAATGTTACACCATATTCTGTTAATTTCTGTACACATGATGGTGTATTATCCTTTTTACTTGTATTATACTTTAGATATGCAGTTTGAGTAGAATCTTTTTCCTGCTCTTTTGCCCATACATAAATTAAACATTTTCCATTAGGTCTAAGAAGTCGTGCCAATTCTGCAATTGCTTGTTTTCTTCTTTCATGGGTTGAAAGATGATGAATTACTGCTATGCTTATTGCTGCATCTATGCTATTATCTCTGTATGGTAAATGTAAACAGTCAGATAAGAAAACTTCAAATTTCTTTTTATAACATATTTTCATTAAATTTTGGCTTCGATCACATCCAACCTGAAATATTAAACGTTTTTTATTACAGATCTTTCATGTAATAAAAATCTTTGTGTACTTTATCTCCAACTTTTTTGCCATGGACTTTAAAATTTAATTGTATGAGATATAAAAAAATAAATAAAAAATACAGAGAAGTTATACCTTAAATATATTATGTTGTTCGTGTAAATATTTTCCATTTCCACAACCTACATCTAACAGAATGTCACCTGGATTTAGAGATTGAAGAAACTTTAAAACGTTTGGCCACTGCTTATGTCTAGTTTCATTGAAATGATTTGAAATATTTTCATAAACCTATAAATAAGTACATTAAAATTTCTTTCTTGTAACAAAAAATAGCAGTCTATAGTTTGTAATACATACATTATGTACGTAAGAGTATTCTAGTCCTGTTGCTATTTTATCATCTATAAGAATAGTGGAAGATTTTCTTTTAATGTTACAGTATTCTGGAAAAGCACAAAGGCAATCACCTCTTCTCACTTTTCGAAATGTAAATGACACTCTTGTGCCACGAGGTTGTGTTGTTGTCCCATCTGTAGATTTGACTATATCATTATGTCTGGGGCAAATTCCATGAGACCATGCATAACGAGCCTCTCCTGACATAATTAATAATGAACGAGGAGGTAAAAGAACATTGATTTTCTTATCGTCTCGTTTAAAATCCATAATACATGCTGAACCCAATGACAACGACAATATAGAATCTTCAAAGACACTATGTGTATCAACATGTGAAGGAATTCCTTAAATTATTAAAACATTACGAAAATATGATAAATGAAGCTACATAAAAGAGAAAGTATCATGTAATATACCTTGTCCAGACAAATAATGGTTTATTGTTAACTGATCGTACTCATATGGTACATTATGATATTGCTTAAATAACATTTGTAAAAATTTATATTCTTGGGGAATAGGTGTAATTGGTATATCCGGATTTACTCCATTTGAATTATATTGGAATTCATAGCCAAAATGTTTAACTTTTCTATGCTTTAAATCACATGAAACAGATTCTAAAAAATAAAAAATGTATGTAATGCAAATACCACTTACTAATTACCCATCAAATATTTATAATACCTTCATTAGTCCAATCAATTGTATTCAATAAATGGTTTTCTTCTTCTTCGGTTATAATATTTTCTATTAATCTAAGTCCTGGAGGAAATTCATAACATAATTGATCATCTACATCAGGAACTAAAACATAATTTTAATATATTTAATTGATATTGCATAAACTGAAATAAATAGTAAATGTTTAATTAAATTTATTAATGTATGATTTATATTAAATATGATATATTAATATATAATTATATTAAATTTATTAATATAGTACCTGATTCAGTAAATGTTGCATATAATGGTGTATCTGACCCATTAATTTTTAAAACACCATGAATTTTTTTATATGTACATTCAGCATCTTCCACTGAATGAAATTTAATGAAACAATAGGATTTATTTGGGGGCATTATTATATCATATTTTGAAACAGCTGAGTCTGTAATATTTTGTAATGTTTCTCGTTTAAGTCCAGTTGTCAAACCAGCATTGCAAATCATCAAATACTATAACGGAATACAAAATGAGCAAGTAGATTTTAGTATTTACACATTTGAGAATACTATGAATCATATTTATTAACATAAATAGTAACCTTTGTTGGATTATTACAGCATTTAATATTCATATCTTTAAGAAGTCTGTGATGAGCTCGTTGTTGTTTACGATGGCTCTTTCTAATGAGTTTTTCTTCCATTTCTTTTTAACATATGAGGTTACATTACATTCACAAAGTAAGAAAAATCTTCGTCTTGAATGGCTGTATGCACTGGTCTGTACCAGTGCTATAAGTTTGAAGATTTTTTTATGTCAGCGCCGTCAACAGTAGATTGATAAACTTTTGGTAACCTGGTGTGAGTTCGTAAATTATACAGTAATGGGTCACAGCTCGATCCGTTAGCGAAGGTTGATATAGAAATTTTCTTTGCTCTGATTGACAAGTTACTGGTGAGACAGTGCTGTCCTCACACTCAAAGGAAGAAAGGGAAAACAGCGACTGAACGAGAGAGCATGAAATTAGCACAACTACATGTGGAACAAGTTATACCGACGAACGATGTAGCTTGTCTCACTCTACCGTGTCGCAGTCTTATTCTTTTCGAGCATCCATTCGGTTGGCGCGCCACCAAAGACATGCGGCACGAAATTCAATTTTTAAAGAAGCTTCAAATAATAAAATCTGTTATCTCATCGGATTCTCGAAAACGTATTTGTGAAGTTTACTTTTGCGTATATTTACTATTTAAAAAATCCATTTTACACCGTTACTACTTCACAGCCATTAGCTCTATGTAATTATCGATTTTGAATTAGTTATAGAACGATTGAAGTTTCTTCCGATCTACAACTGATTGGAAATCGAAAATTATATCGATTGCCCGAGTCTCACCACGTGGAGGTTGCTGTGACTGGAGATTCGAAAGGGAGTCAGAATGAAACCAGAATTGACAGCGATCATTGCGATTTAATCGAATTCTAATTGACTAGTAATAGTAGTCATTCTAGAATAAATACCATTTCGGTAGAGTTACATTTTTCAAGATTTTTGCGAGCTTTTATTAAACCGTTTCAACCGATAAGAATGAAAGATGTACATTCTGTGTATACATATTCCATACAGATTCACGTTGCACGATATAGATTCTATGGAACATGTTCGATTCGAGTTAATAATTACGATTTTAAAAAATCGACGCAAAATCCATTTGCATACCACACACACACACACACACAGGTGGAAATTACGTCGTGCACGATACGCTAGCCATTGTCAGTCGCTATAATTATTAAATACCGTTCCATGTGCCATTGTTCGCACCCCTCCGAGTACACGTGGACACTCGAAAGAATTCGAGCAACGAATACAGAACTTCAAATCTCTGAAAATCCCATCTAAAAAATTTCATTAGTTCTTCGGGTTAGGACACTTCAAATTCATTGAAAAATGTGTACGTTAAATGATAATTTTGTAAGTATAATTTCAAAGTATGTTCAAATATGTTTAATGATTTGATAATAATTACAAGATGTGTTGAAATATGTTTAATAAGAATTTCATAATAAGAAAAAGACAAACTCTATTTTGAACTGTAGTAAATATGTTTTACTTATCGGGGAACGTCTTTCTGCGCGTGATGTCGAATACAATTAACCGGAAGAAAGTTATTCAATACAATGGCACAGTAAACATACCAATATAATTTTCGTAATATTCGTGTTATGATAAACGCGTGTTCTAAAAGATCAATCTTTTCGCAACTTCAAAATGAAATTATTAAGACTTGAAAATCAAAGAAAGACCCTACCTAACTAAAAAACAGATTACCACTCAAAGGATTGCCGGGCAATCCTTTGGTCACTGTACTCGTCAAAAGTTTCTACAATTTCTACGTAATACGAGAAATTATTTCTTTAAATATTGACTCACTACTTGATGACAGGAGACAACTGCTTTGTAGTCCTGGAACAGGAAGAAATCCTGACAATGAAGTCCGACCCGTTGCCTTTCCATCTCTGCACCGTGCACATGATTCTACAAAACAGCAGCCACAAACACTCACGAACACTCGCGAATACTCCCGAACACTCCGATATCACAAGTTCAAATGTTCGATTAGACAAATAACCGATTAGCCAATTGTCGGATTAAATAAATAACCGATTAGCAAAATGACCGAATGACCAAATGATCAAAAACCCCAATGAGTAAATATGTCGATTAAATATTACAACGAAATAGTACCTCGAATTAGAGTGATCGACAGAGAATATCGGAAACACAACCGTCGCGTTCAAACGCAGCCGAGTAAATAAATTCGGGAAAGTCAAATTGACGGTTGCGGATTATCTGAGCGTAAATTCATTAGAGCGGATATGAAATCGAAATTCTTTCAGTGATAGATTTATTATTTCTTGCTTTTTAATATTTGAAACCATACTTATGTTCTATGGATCCCTTGGACTAATGTATTTAAATAATCGGGAGGCATATATATGTACATCTGGATGTAGATAGTTAACGTTTTCTATTTCATCGAAAGTTTTTAATATTGCTCTCGTTTATGAATTATGTTAACGAAGATTCTGCCACCTTGTACTATATATAAATTCAATTATTACAGTTTCCTACCAACGAGTAATTCAGTTGATAATAAATCTTCTTAAAGGGAACACGTATGTACTAAACAGGAATAATTTATTACGTATGTACTAAACAGGAATAATTTATTACGTATGTACTAAACAGGAATAATTTATTTATTAGTTTGATAATTTCATATCAAATACTGAATTAAATTATAAGAGTTGAGTAGAAATATTTAAATCATATAGTTCATTTATACAAAACCTCCCCAGTAGGGTGGACTTTATTTTTTCGACCATCGAATTTTTTTGGCCCCTCTCCCTCCCCCAGAATTATGCCATTAGATGAAAAAATAATCTGTGCAAAAGCTGAAATTGATCGGACAATTGTCAGGGAACATATTTATCTCAGAATACATTGAACAGCTTTTGCAAATACATTGGACGCAAGAGATTTCATTTATTTGAAAGTTGAAGGTACTTTACAAATAGAATCTCACACCACGTGTCTCAGATGGCGCGTTGCTATCCATGTGCACAACTGCACATAGGATCTGATGGGTATCGTTATGTTCCATAACATTAGCGCATAATGTTATAACAGAAAAAAAGAATTTCTTAAACTTGAAAATATACGATGTCGTGGAGAACTACTTTAAATCTCGTAAACCATACAATACTTAAGAATGAACGAATGTTTCATACATTATATTATGTGACATTTAATTATCAACAATATAGGTTATCTCTAACCTATCCATATTTACAACGGAATCTTAATTCTGTAACACAAAAGAGATTAATGGCTAAGAAGCAGATTTCAAAAGAAGTAATTACAATGATACGAAATTATTATTAGTCTTTTATATTGCCTTTGGAAGAAACGAAATACATTTATTTGTTCTTACTACACATATTTAGGAAGAAGATGACAGTGCTGAAGAGGAATCGATAAAGGTCGATGAATATTTGCAAACAAAAGCTACGAAAATAATTAATACTACGATACCTTCCCTTCGATTAGATGCCGTTTCTAAAGCGGGATTTGGATTGTCACGCAAGTATGCTATCATTATTATTAAATGTCATTAAAACAAGTAATTAAAATTTGAATTATCAATACAGGAAATAGTTAAATAATTTCTGCTTTCAACTGATACTTAACTAACTTTAATTTATTTATTTTTAATCACAGTGTTTTAAAGTTCTGTATGTAACTTTTAAAATTCATTTTTTGTAGCAAAATAGATAAAGTATTTTATGACAGCAATCTTCGTATCAATGGACAAAAATGTTTGAAAAAGAGTATTATGGTAAGAATAATTTTCATAATAAAAAGAAGTAGCAACATTATGCAAAATTAAAAAAAGTTTATACGACTGAGTTTTCATCCTGGAATATACATATTTGTGTATATTATTTCATGATTTTTATTCTATCAATAATATAATTCATTAAGATGCATGAAACATAAAAAAAGAATAAATTGAATTATGCTTTAAATGTTTAGATTAATGTTGAAGATGAAATCGATTTAGTAATTGGCAGAAGTAATAATAATCCTGGATTCCTGATAGTACATCGCTGCTTACTTATGTCAGTTGAACCAAGTGAAGAAGGCTTAAAAGTAAAATTACTTAGAAATAAGTCTTTGTTAATTGAGGATTACGATGATCCATGGAATGGCGTGAGTAACTAATATTTAATAAATCTGGTTCTTAAGAATTTTATTGCAATTCAATGTAAATAATATATTGTAAGTTACAAATATTTATTAAAAATTGTATAAAAATATATATTACATTAAAACCATGAAAATAGTTATTTTATTTATGTTTTAAGGTTTAGTTTCTAATAATGCATTTTCTATCACTTTATGACACTGAAAAATTAATGGTCATAATAATAATTAAAGTTATTTCATAAAAGTTGTAAATAATTAATTAACAATAAATTGATATACTTACATAAGACACACAAAGTATTCCATTTAATAATAATTTATTTAAATCTTCCAAGAGCTCTTTAACGCGGGATGTATTTTTTATTTCCTAGACATATAATATTATTTCTTAAAATAATGTTTACATCTTGTAAAAAGTTATTACACTAATGAAGTTACTCACCTGTAAAACATATTCTTTATCATCATCATTTAAAAAAGGTAAAATTGCAGCAGCTAAATGATGTTGTTGACACTGAAAACAGTATGTAATAATGTCTCTAAAATGTAATACATGCACAACAGGGCATGAGTACAACAATTGTAATGCTTCAAGACAATTGTCAGTTTGTTCTTCAGTAGGATTTGAATCCATTTTTCTGAAAGGCTCCAAAATTACTGCTTGCCATCCTAACAAGTACCCATTGCAATTTACAATTGCGCTTACATTTCGTACTTGTAACAAAATCCTTTTGAGTTCATTGATCTAAAAGGTAACAAATTAAGTGTATGTTTGCAAATATTGTGTATTTGTTTTCTAATTTTAGAAAAAAAATATAAGTCTTTACCATTAATAATTTTGCTAATGCCGTTAAATTTTTATCCCACAAGGTATATTCATATATTTTAAAGTCTATGCATATTTGTGCAATGAGAACAAGAGCTTGTGATGAATGACTCTGGGTTTTCATTAATACACGTACTAATTCCTCCTTAGAACTTGTTGTGAATGTATTTATATTATACATAATTCCTAATGATTCTAGTCGATATATGTACTTCAGGGAACACATATGTTTTCTGAAAAGTAATTATTGAAATGTATGTAATAGTTAAATATGCAAGTACAATCGAAGATAAGGACGAACCTAATTGTTTGAATATCACGTTTAGTTAAATCTTCTAATTGCTCAGTGTCAACTAGTAGCTGCAACACATGAAGAGCTTTGTAACACGTTTCAGGAGTATAATCCTCATAGTTCTCACCGAAACCTATATTTATTAAAAAGTTAGCTGACAATTCGATATCTCCATGCTCTAGAATGTAACATGCCCTAAAAATATATTATTATAAGTTGGGGGAATTTTTAGAATATTTAAAAAGTAAATTTTATAAATACAACCTTAGTAAATTATCATCAGAATTTGATTTTGATTCAGAATTTGTAATTATCGAAAATGTATCTGTAATACTTTGATTGAATTTCATGTATTTAACTTCTGGTTGTAGCCATTCTTGTAATAAATCCATCCGCAATTTTACCAAATTTATAGGAAACAGCTCATTGATCGCATGAACTGCAGCATTTATATCAGGTCTATGATCTGTGATGCATCGATACCTTTGCGGTATAGTTTCGTCTGTGTATAATTCACGGACTAACTTATGCGGGTTACCAATCAGTGATAAATACTTTGGGATTCCTAAACCATGAGTACGTAAGATATGTTCTGACGTAAAGTGGAAATATTTAAATTTTATTTTCTAAAAAAAATATTGAGTGATGGATTGTTATGTTTATAAAATAATATTAATCAAGAGAAAGAAATGTACCTCAAGCATGCCTTCTTCAAATTTGGTAGACTGCTGAACTGATAATAGAGCATACTTATAACATTCTTCCACAGCAGCTACTCGATCAGCACCTAGTAAATATAAAAAAATTATCGTACCCTTGTTATTGAGATAAATGAATGTATGATTTAAGAATTTCAGGATACCTGGAGGTGTATGATTCACAACATAATATAATGCTGCAGTGCCATAATATAATGCATTTGGCCCAGTCATTCGTCCTATGCATTTCTTTATATCGTTTAATAAACTACTGTTTTTCGCGCACAGACTCCATTCTTCTGTTTTATGTTTATTTCCCCACGTTCTTGTCACTTCTCCCTTAATGGCCAATGTACATATTATATGCGGTTGTAATTTAAGTATAGGTGCTATATCTAACCATTTCTCATAGGATTTTAAGTTTAATTCTGGTGCTGAAATAAATAAAAAAATAAAGCATTAGAGACATGTAAGATGGTCTATTTGAATTAACTTAATTGATTATAGAACATATAAATATTTGTTAGAATTGAAAATAAAAGATAACATCTGATAAATGATGCATCGTATAAATAATATAAAATATGCAAGCATAGTTGTACTTATAGATGTCCATAATTCAATTTTTGGCAGGAAAGGTAACCGCCACTTTGCTATGGGTGGTAGAGATGTATATCCTGGATTGAGATGCATCCACTCATCACGCTCTACTTGTGTAGGTTGACTGAAATTATAAACAAAGAACTATTAAATAAAATACTAATTTATTATGGAAATTATTTACAATGCTTACCTATTTCGAGTATAATTTTGTAGAAAACAAAAATAATTTCTGTGTTCAATATTTTTGTCTTCTATGAGATCCATAAGAATTATAAATACTTCATAATAATAAAAATTGACCTAAAATAATGAATGCATATATGATTTTGTAAAGATTGCAATTCATAATATTTTAATGATTCTGGTAGTCATTTTACTTCTGATAAAACAGTGGTGACAGAATTTTTTAGAAAATCTTCATTTAAAATTTTGGCAGCTACTATTTTGCACTTTTTCTTTAAATCGTTTACATCATCCTCATCAATATGTAATTCTGAAAATATAGTTACAGTGAATATTACAATTATATATTAAAAGAAATAATGATTTCATACCATGACTTACCCTCCTTTCCATTGACATTGGATACATTTAATTTTGGATCCCAAGATTTTATTATATTTTGTAAATAAATTAATAAACAATCTTGTACATCAAAATCAAAATCAGTGCAAAAATCTTGGTATAAGGATATCATATCATTACCATTGTAATGCATAATGCGTTGCAGTATTTCTCTTCTAGCTGTTGCATCACTTGTTAAAAATTCTGTAAATATTTTTTAAAGTATATATTTTATAAATTCAAAGTAGCAGAGAACAGACTCTTGTAATAAAATAAATCCAACCCTTGTATGAAATAGAATATTTTGATAATTTCAGTGCCCAGGAATGCAGTATTTTATTATCCTTATAAATTTGCAAAAATGATTTGTTCTTACATAAACGATAGTATTCGTATGCAAGGACTGATATTCTTAAATGCCGAGTGCAATCTGATTGGTACCTGAAAAAATATATTTGTTACTATTTATTATTTTTATATTTACATTAAATAATATACATACGCTTTGCAGGCAGAAGGGATCCATTTATATGTATCCACTTCAGATAGCATAAACAAACAGGACAATCCAAGATAAATATCAAACGTTCTTGAACTTATTACTTTCTTTAATAGCATTATTAAAAAGTGGCAATAGATTGTTTTGATTTCTGTTACTACAACAGAATTTATATTTGCCATAATACAAGAATTGAAATATAAAGTCTTAACAATTTGTAGGAAGCAATAATCATTATGTTCTGCTCTTAACTTTCTCATCTTATTCAGTAAGTTCTTTAATAGCTCTTCATAAGAATGTTCAGCACCTGCAACCACAGCAAAAAGATTATATATTATTATTAGTTCATACAACTATTATTATTATTAATTGCAACTTACAAGATGTTTGTTTAACTAGATGAAACTGTTGCATAAAGATCATATCTCTAAATAATGGTAACATGAATCCATCTGCAGCAATAGCTAAATCTTTATATACCGTGTATAATTTCCAATTTGTTTTTAAAGTTTCTTCCTGTTGTGCATCTAAAAGTTTCAAACCATACTTGTTACCTTTATTGAAGCATTCCTGATATAAATTGACCCAAATGGCTAATGATAATGCAGACTGCAATTCATCTAAAACACAATGTAAAAATTAGTGAAAATAATTACTACGAAGTAGTTTATAGAGCTTTTACTTCAATAAGATTGATAATAATAATTTCTAACTCAATTGTAATGAACAAGTACATACTGTCGGGACAAACACACAATGTGCAAGAAATTAAATTTTTTATAGCGATTGCGGCATCTTCATCCATTTCTATATATTTTAAAATTGTTAAACATATTTTGTATATATATGGACATTCATCCGGTATTAAACTTGAATGTCCTCCTATAGACCTAAATAGTAATGAATAATAAAAAAATAGTTCATACTCTTTTCAGTTTTATGTGCGCAAATTTTATATTCATATACCTGGCAAAATATTTAAATATGCCTATATTTTTTGTTTTCTCCAACAACATAGATACAGCATCAAGTTGTTCTAACTCAAGTAACTTGGCAACTCTTATAATCTGTCTGTATACAGTAATAAAGTTATCATTCGTCTGCGTATCCTCTAAAATTTTATCATAGACAATTGAAAGTATAAACGATTCATTATTAGTTTTACAATAAATGTAATTATTTAATACCATTGCACAATTTTTCAATGTAGTTTTCTAGTATTTTCTTTTTCTCCAACATATATTCTTTTATTGTGACATGAATTTGGAATTCGGTTTTTAACAGGTATAATGATTTTACTTCAGTCATACTAGTAATGATGCTGTGGCAATAATGAGACTGAGTTTTTCCACTATTTGAAATTTCTTCCAATTGTAATTTTATCCAACCAAACATTTCAATGTAGTGTTCAATATATTTAGGTGTAGTCTAAATAACAAATTATAAATGTGAGAAAACAATATGCAAGTTTAAAAATGAAATTTTAAAAAATAGAATTATGAATTACCTTCAAGGTTAAACTAGCAGATACATAATTCACAATTTGTACGCAACAAAATAATAAAATATTAGTCTCCAGTGTCTCCACATAATTAAATATTTCAGTTACTTTCAAAATATTCCTATAAAATAATGTCGGTCATAAATTTATCTAAATAAATCTTTAAATATTTGTATTCATTTAAATTGTTCACCCTTTGGATAAATAGTAATTTATACACGATGAAAATGCCTTTTTTTGTAATAATGGATCATTTTTGGTAATTTGCTGAATATCTGAGATCATATTTTCATGATTTTCCCTTATAATGCGACAAATTAATTTCTGTAAAAGAAAAAAATAAATATTCAATTTAGTTTAAACTGCTCAAATATAAATCATGAAATTTTGCACAATATTTTAAATATTTACTAACACTATTTATACCAATACGTTCATATCCATATTTTTTTAATATAAGCTTTATTGGAACACAACTCAATTCTATTTTAACTTGAGATGCTAAAGCATGATCTAGATTAGTACTTATTTCTGCTAGATTCACTATAGTTGAACTCCATGGAACTGAAGCTTTTTTTAATACTTCCAATGTTTGTTGTAATCTGGTCTGAAATATAAATATATTAGAATGATGTATGTATTAAAGACGTCGAATGTAATGATTTGTAAACATACTTTTACATCCTGAATTAAATTAATTATCATAACAACTCGTTTCTCCCAAGGAGCTTCTTCACCAGACCACCAACTTTTACAACTTTTTATTACTTTCTATACGAAAAAAGATTATAATTAAAATTTAATATTAGTGATACTTCCAAAAGTAGCAGACATACTTGTACATATGAAGAAAAAATATAGTCATTCTGCAAAGAATTATTTAACATATATTGTTTCAAAAAATTATCAACAAAGTTTGGAATAATGTCTATATATATTTTATCCAATAATATATATGACACTTCAATTGGGTTTCCCATATATGCATCAAGAGATATGGTTAATCTACAAATTTTACATAATATATTATTTTTGTATGTACTTTGTTTATTTATTATGTAATATTGCATTACCTGTAGTTATATTTCAATTTTTTTATATCGGACATGGCCTGTATTAGAGTAACCAGTTGTTTCAAATTCGAATTTTTGCTCAAGCATTCATTATGAATACCTACGAACTGATGATTTTCTTCGAATTTTAATAATTTTATCAATTTGTAACTAAAATCAATTCCAATTTGAGGCCACGAATCACGATGCGATTGTTCAAACGATTTAACTTTTTTGCATCCCCAGGTAATAATTTCACAAATCGCGCTCGGAATAACAGATAACAGAGTGGGTATAAAATGCGATAACCACGGCCAAAGTATAGATGGAGATATCTCCTCAGCGAAAGTTGAAAATACAAATTTTACGAATTCTACAG
>JAQQRN010021199.1:0-11944 GCA_028455555.1 Augochlorella aurata | reverse complement strand
TTTTTTAACGCTGTTTAATAGCTTTGCAACAAGAAAAAGCAATTGCATTCGATAAATTTGAGTGTCCTGATTAATTGAATAGGTATTATAACCAAGGTTACGTCAAGGTATGACGTGACCTTGAGATGACCTTGAGGTTATTGCTATTTTAACGCTGTTTAATAGCTTTGGAACAAGAAAAAGCAATTGTATTCGATAAATTTGAGTGTCCTGATTAATTGAATAGGTATTATAACCAAGGTTACGTCAAGGTATGACGTGTTTTGTTTTCGATATATATATATATATATATATACATATATATAAACAATTCTTACAAACATTGAGTACTAAGAAACGAATAATTTACAGAGTTTTCTCGATCTCGCAGCGTACATTTGTGACGTAAAACAACTAATTATCTCGGATATTGAGTTCAGCACATGAATCGTTCAATTTAGTCGGCCCTTTTGCGTCTTCTGCATTTCCGGAAGTTTTCTTTTTATACTGCCGCAATATAATCGTAGCTCCTGTACGCGCAAACGTGTCTTGGTACATTGAAAGACTTCCGTGTAGCAGTTTTGGTCTAATGTAGCCAAGCACTAGGTACATTTAATGCAACAACATATCATGATATGTATCGAATATCTATTTGATTACAAGGTAAATCTATGATAGATTAGTGTGGGCGGTAATGGGTTACGGGGTGGAAATATGGGGATGGCAAAAGAGGGAAAAAATAGAGAGTATACAAGAAAGGTATATAAGGTGGGTTTTGGGAGTGGAGAGAAGCGTACCTGGATACATGATCAGAGAGGAATTACAGAGGGATTTATTGGCGGGAAGGGCTGGTATGAGGGCGTGGGGATACGAAAGGAAGTTGAATGAAGGAAAAGGCGGGTACTTGGCGAGGAAGTGTTGGATGGAGGTAAGAGAGAGAGCTAAGAGAGGCAGGGCGTTGGAGGGATGGGAGGAGGAGAGAAGTAGGTTTTATGAGAATAAGGGTTGGACTATAGAGGAGGTAGAGGAGTTGAGGGATGAGGGACAGTTGAGGGGGGAAGAGTTGATTAGGAGGGAGAAAAATATTCAAAGGGAGGAGAGGTGGAGAAGGATAAGGGATTCGAGGTACAATAGTTGGTATAAGTGGGTAAAGGGAGAAGGAATACCAGGGTACCTGAAGAAAAATTGGGAGCAAAAGAGGTGGCAATTAGTAGCGGGATATAGGTTAGGGAGTAAAATGAAAGGGGGTAGGTATTGGGAGGAGGAAGAAAGAAAGAGTTGTAGAGTATGTGGGAGAGGGATAGAGTCATGGGAACACATATGGGAGGAATGTACGGATTGGGGGAGAGACAAAGGGTGGCAGGAAATGGTGGCGGAGGTGCTAGGGGAGGAAGGAGAAGGGGAGGTGTGGATGGAGAGAGTGGAAGAGATGAGAGAAAGAATGAGCAGCGGAAGCGGGGGTCCAAGGAATGAAGGAATGTGTCGGGTGTGATTGAATGGTGTGCTCTCTCTCTCTCATTCGGGAGAAAAGTGGAGGAAGGAAAAGTGGGGAGTTTGTAAGCGGAGCGGAGGTCCGCATGTACCCCGCAAAGGGAATAAACTATATTATTATTATTATTATTATTATTATTACAAGGTAAATCTTACTTCGTTTGGCAGTAGAAGGTGCAGCTAGAACTTTCTCAGTATGACGATTAAAATATAGATTTTGTATGTGTAGCAATAGTTCGCTCTGTAAATCCTTTTCCTTTTCGGTTTCCTCTTCTAGATCGTCTGCTCGTGACTTTCTTTGACGAGTCCCTACTATTCGGAATATGGCAATTAAATTTGTGTAGTTCCTGTATCTAGCAACGTGCTTGGTATGAAATAGTTTTCTATTTAAATGTTGCGACTTACAGAAATCCTTGTAGAAGATTTGGTAAACGGATCGTTGATAGTCGGCGGTATGTTTGCGAACTAATTGTTCTGCAGCCTCGTCGAGTTCGGTAGGGATAGATGCGAGGCGTGGATCGATTTCTACTTCCTGGATACGCTCCGAAAAACGATCTCTTGGAACAATTCTGCCGGAAATGTTATATAAACTTTAATAGAACTTCCACAAATTTTTGAAAACTTTATTCACATTTCAGCTGGTACGGGTCTTCTCTTGACGTAATTGCGACTATATTCCGTAGGTAACAATCGACAAAAATTTGGCATCTTAGAAAAGAATATATTCGCATTTCCACGTAAAAAAGAAAATAGAAAATTAAAAGCTACGTTGGTTATCAAAATAATAAATGAAACATCGAAGTCTAATTTGCTATTTAGAATCAAGATGGCGTACTTTTAGCAGTGACCAAACTAGGGATTAAATGAATTTAACAAAAACTTGAGAACACATTAAAGAAAATAAACCTACGTACTTCGCTTAAGCATTCGTTCTATTATTTATTAAGGTTTCAGAACAGTTTCATTGAAGTTTTCAGAACATGATTTCATAGTTTACAGTCGCCGAATCTTCTTCTTGACGAAAGTATCGGTTCCAAATATTGCTGACGATTCTTCATATTGCTCAAACCGATTTTACTAATGGTGTCCATATATTCCGAACGACTGGTGAATGGTTCTTCCCACTTGGAGAATGTTTCTGGAACTGTATACTTACTTGTCAGTATTAAATCTCAACAAACAACAAATCTTACGGAAGCTACTACTCTTTTAGTAAGACTTAATTTCTCTTAAAAATCGATCATGACTGATAAAAAATTGATACACTCTTTTTACCTTCGCAGAGTGTAAACATCTTAACCGGTTGTATATGCGGTCTATCGATAGCCGCGTGACGAAAGTTTTTATGATCCCTGTATCCTTCTTTTATCTCCGTAACTTCCGTCGCGATTGGGGAACAATACGGCGAATCGACTGCTGCAGCCAGCTGCCTATATTCTTCGATTGGTAAACCTGAAGCCAAACAGTTGGAATACTTATGACTTTATTCTCAAATTCAAATCAATCCGTACCTCTTTTCGAGTAATCTGTTTTATAAACGCTCTTCATTATCTCATCTGTTTGTTCACAATTGCTGTCTAATAGCGCAGACGCCAGATTAGTCATTTCCATCTTAACATTAACCAGTTCATTAACAATTTGTCGTTCCTTGCCCGCCAAGTACTTGTACCTGCAAATATTTTTTACACAAATCATTTCAGTCTTATTTTAACATTTTTCCACAAGTTTTACTCAGAATTGATTCACGAAAGTGGCAATATAAGGAAATATCTACTAGACCTTTTACCTATTTTTATTTTTCTCGTGGCCATGGACATCGCAAGGGCAATTTTCGGGATCAATTCGAGGAGAGAATATCCGAATGCCAGTACTTATCGGTGGTTGTGCTGGCTTTGCCACAAGAGGTATCGCGTACGGCCATTTAAACTCATCGTGAGTAATAGTGGCAAAATTTTGTGGAGCTGCAGCCATTGTAGATCAGCGAGTTGATTCCGGTACTAGAATTTACAGAAACCTTTTTGGTAGAACACATAAATTGCTGTTAAACAATCAATATCTCGCTCTAATGTTAAATTGGATGCACGCAGAAATTTGATCAAGAATTCTATTGAAACTTAAAAGTGTTTGATCCGAAGCTACAGAAATTTTATTCTTGACGGATTAACGCTTTGACAAGAAGTTTGTTTTAGGTGCAAGTTTTCAACGTTCCTTACAATATTAGTTTTCGAATTATTCGGCCGATGGCGAGTTTTTGTAACGCCATCGGAAAATTTCGAAGAACAGACTATTTAATGCTCGATAATTTCGCGATTTCGCAGCGGCGACTCACCGAAAATTTAATTGCAAGAAGACAGCGATTAAACGCTATATGGCCGAGACGGATGATTGGTGCTGAATGCACTTCTGGATTTCGTTAGCCTCCGAAAAAACCAACATAGCGTTTTTTTAACCAGCACGATTGAGGCAACGACAGCTTTATAGAGTGCGTAGTGCAGCACGGCTTTCAAACACGTGATACCGACACGCGCGCCGACGGGAACACTCACCAACGTTACGTTGTCGTTCATACTCGTAACGTGGAGCCTCTTCCACCGAGTATCTCCACTTTGTAGAGAGGCCCCGAACATCCTGCGACAGCTCTAAAAGTTCATCGAAATCGTTCTCATATTTCCACTTGAAATTTTGACAAAGAAAAAGAAAGGAAACGCTCGCGACGACAGGAGACCTGAAGTTTCACGCTAGCAGCGTAACCTTGTGTATCTTCACATCGCTCGAAATTCAAAATAAATTCAATGTTGATTAACCGTCTGCTACTTTCTTCAGTCCTCGAAATTCATCGCAGAATAATGCAGATTAATTCTGATATTGCAAAAGTGGAATAAAATTTAAAGTTGTTCGAATATAATACGATTCTTTTTACCATTTTTGGAGACGTTTAGTTTAGAGTATAGTGTATTTAGTGAAGTATGCAGAAGATACTATGAAGCATAAATGCAGTGTCTTTATTTAATAAAATAAATGTAGATCGATGTTCACATAATTAGTACCTTTTTGTAGTTTTAACATTCAATTACAGTTTAGTTGACAGTCAATTGAATTGGAAAGATGCGATTGCAAAATAGATTCAACTTTGTTATATTCATAAGTTACAATAATTAGTGACAAATTAAATTTATACATAAAGAAGACTGAATGCAATAACGTTTAACAGCGTGGGAAAGTGTTCTGACATAGACAGCAACGCTTCTATAAAATATTGAAGTCTTATAGAAATGTAAAACATTTTCTAAGCCGATCCAACAAAAGTGTCGCTATAATTCTGGTAAGGGGAAGAGGCTCTAGAGACACATTCAACCATTTTTGGTTTCCCGGCATCATTCAACATTTCATTCTCAGTTTCCGTTCCGTAAACTCCATCAGCATCCTGAGAAATGTTCGCATAAGCTTTCGCTTCTATGTTGGGCCGTTTTTTCAGGTTGCTACGTGGCCGATCGTTCCGCTGCTCTATCGTAGCAAACAGGTGTTCCTGGGGATTCAACGAGGTCGATTTCAGGAACACCTCTTCCTGCGATTGGTTGCAATTCCACCGTTGTTGAATCCGACCCCTCGTCGTAGTAAAAATTGGTCTGGCCGTTTCTTGAATGCACCCGCAATTCAGTTTAGTAATTGTTGTCATTGTGCCGCAAGGTTCTAGACTCTGAAACCACATTTAATTATAATGTAGCTTTAGTCCTATTTCTTTGTTGCACATACCTTAAGGAACTAAAAATAATGAGCGCCTTTTTAAAATACATAACATATCTATCTAACAGTTTTATAACTACCAACTCAATACATTTATTAGTTCAGTTTAAGCAATAACATACTCTGAGTTTGTTATATTTTTATAGCAGTTAATTCTTCAATGTTGCAATTACTTTTATAATACATAGTTATAAATCATTATGTAATATGACAGTGTGTTGTATTTTTGGTTTATGGAACAGTTGTGATCCAGTGCTTGATTCTCTAATAAATAAACAAATAATAGTACCATTATTATGCAACTATAAAACGCTGAAATTGTTAAACCAATTACCGACTATCGACATATTTTTACTCTTTCTACCAGTTTCAGCATTTTACCACTACATGTAATGGCGCTAAATTTATATTTTACTGGACTTTGCACCGTGGCGCCATTTGTCTCACAGTGTGGACACTAAAATTTGTGGATAATTCTAGCGAATAGTACGAGCGTTTCGCCACTCCATGGATTAACACCGTTCGGGTGTTGCTATTATATTTCATATTGGAATATGAAATTGAAAAGTAATATACAAATAATTAATTACAGCATTACATATACGAAAAATTATTATAAGTGCGCAACTGGGGATGTCTTCTGGATTTTTTAACTCGGCGGGATGCACTGCTCGATAAAATTTACCATAGACGTAGTCAAGTAAAATTAAGATTTTAAGATGTATTTTAAAATTTGTTCGCATTTCAAACCACTAGATCTTAATATACAAATAATACAGTTAAAAAATAATACTCTATAGCCATGATTTTTAATATTTCGGATGCGGATATTTTTGACCCGGTAGCGAAGACCTGTGTTACAATATAAGTAGGGTACGCCGAGTTAATTATAAAAGTTGAAAGAAATTTGAAATTACGTCAAAAAATCACAATAAATCCTGCAAGAACGGAATGTGGATATTTCCATAATAATAGCATATGCATATATTCAATATTCGCTGTGCATAGTTACAAAAATTGAAATTTTCAACTATGAAAATGATAAAGCAGCAACTATTCTTTTGATCCCTCAATTACTATGTTTTAGTTCACGTGATAGTGAATAAAAAGTTAAAACAGGAATAAGTAAGGAATAAGACTACATAAAGCATTTAATAGGGAAAAATAAAATCTTTGTCATTTTATAGTAATTATTCTGAGTAAAAAGCAAACTACCAACAGTGAAAATATTTTTTGTTACTTCACGTAGATTTTTCACTCTGCTTCTGCCATATGGAGGAAAGCTGGCACTATACATTTCGCTTTGAGGGCTCACGGACGACGCCAACGTCTTCGCTTCCATATAATACTCGCCAATCAGTCGCTTAATCGCATGTGTATAGTATCTTTCACTCATATCCCGTTTGATTTGCAGCTCCTTCAATTTCCGCAACTTCTGCACTGCCAGGATCGCTTCCGGTGCATCGTTGCCGTTGTAATGAGCAAAACGTGGGTATTTGATAGCGAGGTTGTCAGGCCTTGGGGCGATGTTAACGTAGACCGATTCATTATTCTTCAACTGTGTAGAGAATAGCTTTCTATATTAAATTTATTAACGAATCGTCGTCGATTAATCTCTTCGAAATATTCGCAAACGACAAATTCACTGGGGAAAATCACTCGTTAGTGTCCCAAAAATCTCGATGTTCTGACACGTGGTGCCCGTTTCCTACGATTTGCTTTACGTGTCACAGTTCCACTCAGAAATGTTCAAATAAACGCTATTAATCATACGGTATTCTTATCAACGTAGGTGTCCTCGGGCTTGCAGTCAGATTCCTCAGAAGTCCTCACCCCCATATAATTGATCTCGTGGTCGCAGCCGCATGCTTGCTGATAGATCCTCGATCCCGTACCCGTACCCGTAAACGAAGTGGTTTTTGGAGGAACTTCCCTCGGCCAGTGAGATCCCGTCATTTGCAACGACGTTTTCCGATGGTCTGACACTTTCGACGACCATCTTATTGAAATGTTTAATTAACGTGTTCAGAAATACGTATTGACGATGGAAAATATTTAATCGGTCGTTTAGTATACAATAGCCTTCGCTTAGATTGAAATTGATGAAAGTATAATGATCAATTCGATAGGTTTGAAAGTCTTTTACTTGCTCTTAAATTCGATATCAAACATTTTGCAAATCAATGTAGACGGAATGGGCAATATCAACGCTTTAATCTAATTAAAGTTCCAAAAAAATTTCTTTTATTATATGAAGAATTTGAATAACTGTGATCGGTATGAATGCACGCCAGTCAATAAGTTAAGGCTGTGCACTAGAAAAAGGTAATTACTCGTCAGTCGTTCTGCCATGGATATGTGTAGGAGGCGAGGTCGTCATTTTCATTTACTCCTAGAGAGACGTAGCCGAAAATCGCCCAGCGATTTATGCATTATTACCCAGAATTTTGTCTACAGCGCTGCCTTCTTACGGTTCACATAATTTCTGTGTCATTCGCGTGAATTCACAGGAAAATCTTGTGCAACTTCAGAGCCTTGAATGTCTCGAGTGAAATGTATTCACAGAGACGATTTATTCCAACGATCAAGATGGTATTTTATAAACTTTATTTCTAAAAGAAGTGCACTAGAACATCTTTAATTTAATTATTTAAGGATCGTTGGATTCTCGTAGTACACAGTGTAAAGAAATGCAAGATGCCCAAGTACGTTTGTAACTTTATTAAAAATGTGCTCAATCGAAGTATGTTTATTTTATTAATTTGTCATAGCCCAAGCGAGCGTTGGAGCTTTCTTCTGATGTATTTTCAAGTTCATAATTGCAGTGCCTAATCTGCTGATACTATCTTGATACTCGGAACGCCACGGTGGTAGTCGAGTTTCTTGAGTCTCCTCTTCGCCTTTCTTTAATTTAGACTTCTTTTTCTCATTTTGCTTCGATTTTCGTTCCTTAATCAATGCGGCTCGAGCCGTCTGCGTCTCACTTTCTTTTGCATAAATTTTCATTTTCTTGTGCATTTCATCAGCTAATATAAATAATTCCACTTTAGCAGTATTTCTCGCCTATCTACACTCTGCGCTATAAGTTCTATTCAAATGAAAACTATGAAGAATAGTTGAGATTTAATGAGAAGTCATTATAACGAATTGCAAAATCCTTTCAATCTCTGAAAAAGATACTGAATGATTAGATGAATCTTACGGGTGCAAGATTCCTGTCTCTTCGAACCATAATCTAATTGATAAGTGGTCATCAGTCGATCTTGGTCCACTCGAAGCATAATCTCATCCTCTGTTGCATCTTTCAAGACCCCGTAGAGATTAGGATGCTTCTCCTCTAGCTGAAACAATGATCTCCGTCATCTAAACGCAAGGTCACATTAAGTCACGATCAATTCACCTTTTTAAGGTAGGTGTTCGGCTGATCGAACTTCGTCTCTCCTGTTTCTGGATGAGGCCCAGTTTTTGCAGGATATAGCTGAGGGTCTAGAAGACGTCCCATGGGGCCGATGCGACTCCAACTTTGCTGATCTCCGCATAATTCG
Source organism: Augochlorella aurata (assembly GCA_028455555.1). Classification (NCBI taxonomy): domain Eukaryota; kingdom Metazoa; phylum Arthropoda; class Insecta; order Hymenoptera; family Halictidae; genus Augochlorella; species Augochlorella aurata. The sequence goes on along the minus strand of JAQQRN010021199.1, from coordinate 3,185 downwards.
GTGACCTTGATCTCGCGAGACTGACTAGAGTTGCATCGACAGAAGCTGGCATCCTGCAACTCCGATGCCGCTCGTTGGACCTTTCTGGACGGCCATATGTAGTCTTTTTGATACGTTGTAATGTACTGGTCCATTCCGTCTTCTGTATCCTATCCTTGAACCATGGTAGTGTTATGGAAAATGTTTCTGCTGCTACTGAGAATTTATTTTGGCGTCCATTTTTATTCTTTTTGGATGGAAGTCTGTAACGATTAAACACAGCTATATTTAGCTGCTATAGGGTTTGCAATTTCGAATTCATTGTCAGCTGGAATTTGTGCTCTCCTACTTTGGAGATTCATTTCCTTTAAATTTCGTATTATTGTACACTACAGAGAATCGTAATAATAAAGTGACAAATAAACAAACTATCAAAACTAGAAGGTAAAGACCAAATTTCTAATTCAAATAAGTTACTTAGAACGATGATCTTCTCAAACGATTTTCATATCCTATGATCTGCGTTAACTGCATCTTAGAAATTTATTCACAGAGATGAGGAAATGCGGAAATTAAGGGAACTTAAATCATGGTTCACCGGCAAAGCTTGCTCTGTCCATGCTTTCCCCGTCACCATGTGTGACGGTGTGACGGAAAACATGGCGTGAAATGCGCGTTGATTGACAATAAATTGGAATTTAGTCTGACGAGCAAACGTTATTTCGACTGTTAAGACCGCGGTGACATTCAGACACCTCTCACGGACATCGCTTGTAGGGTAACATAGTTCGCGGACCGACAGTTCAGTCATTTCGCAGCAGTTGAAACAAATGGAACGGCAGTAGCACGTCTACCGTCCCGGGAACAATCAGTCGTATGATTTTAAGTTGCAACGTCGGTTAAACAAATAAACCGTGTCCAATAAATAGTCGTAGACCGATGCGTTTTCTCGCAATACTGAACAAAGCTGCCGCGTATTAGCGGAAGATGGCACCGGCTGCTTCAGGATTATTGTGTTTGGCTTGCGGCCACTTTCAATAAAAATTATCCATTTTCCAGGTCAATATTTCAGCCTGACGTAGTTCATCTTAAATAAAAAGGGACAGACTGTCTCGAGAATAATTAAAACTATTTTCTTATACTCCTGAATTATTATTTTACAAAATGATACCTCGCCATTCAGGTAATGAGTGTTGTATGTCAGACTAAAGATGACAGTCATTAATGTTACTTTTATAACGAATTTCTAGTTTAAAACTATAGTTTGGAAACTAAAATAGTCCATGAAAATTCAGAATTGCATAATGACGCCTCTAACCTACTTTTATAATGGGTTTTTAGTTCGAAGAGAAAGTTTAAAAATGAAAATAATCCATGAAAATTTGGAATTATACAACAACATTGCTGCTATTATAATGAGTTTTAAGAACTAAATAAATCCATAAAAATTCAAAATACCGTAACATTTTTTAATTCTCACTTGATGTACAGATCATTAACAAATTGTTAGCCAGCGATAAAACATAGACGTAATGTATAAATATTTGACACGAGCTCGATCCGTTTGAAAGTTCAGCAATCTTTCTAAACCCGTCCACCGTTAGCCGGTCCGTTGCATTACTATTTCAGTGCGCGTAATATTAGTACTTTGCATAAAATTCGTATGTAAACCGGCTTAATTTTACGTGTTGGGAACGATTCGTTTCAGTCGGGCTGCACGAGCATCAATCTTATTCTCACCCCTACTTTTTCATCGGTGATTGGCCTCGGGCCAAGACCAACGTTCAGATAGTTCAATGTGGAGAACTAGACACAGGCCACCGACTGCAATCGACAGTACACCGGAGTCGTGCATGCTTTATTTAGAGATACATCGGTTCGAGGATTCGATCACTCTGCTTCCGGAATCCGCCGTGTCTTCGCAGTCGGGACACGCAGAGCCTGTTCGGATTCTCAATAAACTCTCCAACAATCCACTGTCAACTTCCCCTGAAACAATGCCGACGAGACGCGTTCATTATTGCGCAACGACGGATACCTTCGCAACGTGTCAATACTAATCGTTATGTAAAAGGCGGAGCAAAGGAAAATGTTCTTTCTCCTTAAATTCGAAACGATTCCTTCTGGTGGAAATAAGATAAATGTGTTGGTATGTTTAGTAAATGCACATATGAGCCGTTTATTTTGAAAGTGGCCTAAATCCATTTATACTGAAATTGAGATATTTAAGAGTTTGCGTTTCAATGCAATTAAAAATATACATACAGGATACAAATGAGTCATACTGCTTAAGTGTATCTAAAGGAGTTAAGTTTATAGTTCCTATTAAAATAATAACAATTATTAAGTGAATAATATGCTTTTTTACCAAGAATGGTGTTAGGCCACTTTCAAAATTAACAACCAGATTCGTTATAAAATTTGAAGGAGCCCAAGTCCATTCAACATAATTTAAGATGCTTCAAATTGAAACAAATAATACTCAATTTATTCTATATATATATTTACAAAAATTCAAAAACATAATTTATGCGATTCAAAACATTTTTTAACTATAGAAATTACAAAACAATTTACTACTCATCTACATTTTGTGTGTGTAAAAGGGACTTGGAGAAATCATGATGTTCCGGTGGTATACATATATCGTAGTAGGTCCATTATATCCTTGAATTTTGCTGTTGTAATTTGTCTGATATTTTTATACAGTGGTGTCAATACAATATTTTCGAACTTTCTTGGTCTACCCCGACGTGGTAATAAATCCAGGACTTAAAAATTTTCATTCTCATTCATTGATGTCTTATGGAAAATTTTATACCATTCATTTCTGACAAAACGCACCCAACATATTTTTAACCAGTTTATTGATCCTCCGTTAGAATTCTTCACCCTTTTAAAAACTGCGTCTTCTAATAATTTTATTTATTATCTGAACTAAATGATCTTGTCCTTTTTATTCTTCCCCATAGGTGAAATAATTTCTAAAATTTAATACTAAATTTTAAGTTTTATATTTAACTGTATGTACATTGCGTAATTTTTGTAAATTGCATTAATTAAACGTACCGATTATTCAACTAAAGCAAATTGTCCAAAAACTGAGGTTAACTTGTTAAATACTAATTAATTAAAATTACCTTCATCACTGCCTTCAGACATTATCAATAATACATGTTTCAAATTAAGTGTAAATGGACTTGGGC
>JAQQRN010021186.1:0-15662 GCA_028455555.1 Augochlorella aurata | reverse complement strand
TGCTTGTGTCTTGAAGTTTCAATCATGAAGCTTGAATCTTGAAGCTTGAATCTTGAACCTTGAATCTGGAAGCTTGGATCTTGTAGTTTGAAGCTTGAATCTCGTAGCTTGAAGCTTGAATCTTGAAGCTTGAACCTTGAATCTCGATTCTGGAAGCTTGGATCTTGTAGTTTGAAGCTTGAATCTCGCACAAAGAGTCGCAGCCAGTCTCGCAGAGTCCTCGAGTCTTGTTTAAAATGCGTTCGAAACGTCACGTACACCGTCGACTTTGACGTATGTCCCCGATCGACTGATCGAGCAGATTCACCCGGGATTACAGCAGGTGCAAGAGAAATCATCCGCCATAAGCTTGCGTGGTACGTGGCCTTGTCGGAATATTCTTGTGACAGATTGTTGGAGCACGTGCGTCGTTGCTGCATTTCGTGCGCAATGAACGTGCTCTTCGTTCAACGGGTTCGAGGACTCCGTTGTCACCGACGGGGAAATAGCATATTCGTCCTCGTACGGCGCGAACGTTGCCAATTCGGAATTATAAATGCGTCGGGGTTGTGTCTCGTAAGCCAGCGAATTTTGGTGGAAACTGTATCGCCATCGGTGCCACTTCCGAAAACGACGTCATTAAACATAGTAAGTAAACATAGCATATGGCGCGGTACTACTGCGGAGCACCGGAAACTTCCGGAACCGATTGGGGAGAAGTCTAACTAGGATTCTGGAAACCGCCTGGCAATTGACACGCCGGCGACGCGCCGGGTAGAGCCTCCGGCAAGTTCAACGAATCAATAACCTAGACCCGATTGACTTGCTTTCATCCGAAGAATTCTGTACCCGTTCGGAAGAGACGCGATTCGATCTACCTGTAACTTAACCCCGTTCACCGGTGAAAGCATCCCCCGGGCTCAACCGCCTTCACCGACTGGCTTATCTATTTGTGGAGGTTCACGAAAGTTACACCTACAAGCCGATTAGAACACCGGTAACCCAGGACTCACCCCATTGCTCGGCAAACTGATTTCCCCCAGAGATTTACCGGGACTCCGGAATTTCCGTGTTTCCTCCACTTTCAATTCTAGCGGGGTGATGTAGCCACGGGACATTGCGAGGCCGGGTCCTCCGGAACGGAACACGTTACGAACCGTGTTCGAAACCGCCGACCAACTGATTCCGTCCGCGTTCGAGGCACCGGGAAAAACCGATTTTCTGTCGAATTACGGGCAAGTTTAATCCGTTTCGAGTAAGCCAGTTTCGGAGGAACTCAAGTAGCACGTGTACACTCACACTCTACCGTGCAGAATGATCCTCGGCCACCGAGAACGCTAACTTCTGGGCTTTGCATTTGTTTCATAGTTTCTTTCGAAGTACTGCAATGGAACGAAGCTAGTCTAAATTCGGCCACTGTTCTTTAATTTAACAAACTGCTGTATAAGATTCAAATGCGATCCTCTATATCCAGTACAAACTTTTTAGCGATATATCGGTATATTAGACATTTGTACAGGTACAATTTTACAAGAATGAAAATAAGTTTGACTAATCTTACGAATCTCGACTCAAGTCTGTAGAAATGCATATTGAATCACAGTTTGCTAGGGGCAATGAGTGATTTCGTATCCTCAAAATCAATTTCTCTGCGCACGAATTCACGAAAAAACTTAGCAGATTGGAAGAACTTCTTGCTCAGTGTTGGTTGATACATGAACGCAGCTGTCAGTGACCGCAAATACGGGTTAAGCTGATCACGATAAACGATTCGCCGGACTGCAAAAATTCACGCTGTTCAACCACCTCGGCTGCATCATTGAAACCGTTACGAAGTTACAGTCACGAAGAGAAATTTTCTTGCGGATGCGCCGGTTTTACAAGAAAGAAAACTTAGATGGTGGACGATAAGGGTAAATTGCGAGCGCAAAGATGATTTTCTACGAGAATGTCGTACGAAACAAAATGTCCGTCGCGTCCCAGCGAGAAACTCCGGTGTTCTCCAATCACCGGTGGAATTTTCAACAATCCTAATAACGCTCTAACGTCGCACGGGCCTTCGTTATTTCGCGCTGTCAGCGTTAACCATCGTTACTTCGGATCCGGCCAGCCGGAGAGCCGAGTCTTCGCTTCCTCGTAAATATCTGTTCCCCGACCATGTGAAACTGCCGTGAACCTCTTGCGCGTCTTAATTCCACGTCCTCGATCGTTCGCGTCTTATTAAGGAGGTCTTGTAAGCAGACGCGTTAAAAGTTTCCCACCGCGTCGACGACACTCGGAAAATCCGCTCCACGGATTACTGGAAAATTTACCGACTCCTCGTTGTTTTACTTCGCGAACCCATTCTTCGGCTGCCGGCAAGGAAACCCACCGGGAGCCGATACTTCTTGTTAACGTTCTAATTTTAACTTTGCGAAGGCAACCGCGAACAATGAGAGAAACAGAGACAGGGGATGCCTTCCGTTTCCGGTACAATGAGCTTGAAATTCATTTGTCGCACTCGAGCGAAACTCAATACCATTGTACCTCCTGCTTGTAATAAATTCTTTGTTCTCCTGCAGGAGGAAAAAGTAATGTACGTAGGGTGTATGAATATCTCACGGAAGTTAAGATGTGCCATGAGTAGATCGTTTAAATAGAACACGCAAGTAAAGAGTTTCACGTCGGTTGCCTGTCAACATTAAATTACTATTTCCTGTATTTCTTATTTTCATCTTGCTTTGAATTATTGAAAATAAGTTATTATTAAAGATCCACTAATTTATTTAGTAACTTACTTACTAAATAAATAAATTAAATAACCTGGACAGTATGGTCCTAAGAAAGTGACAAACAAACAAAAGAATCAACGTTGTTCGTAAAGTCTTAGGTTGAAGTTGCAATTCAGACGAACATGTATGAAAATCGTCGAGCTATGATTTAAGTTGCTTAAACGCTGACGTTGTGAGGATAATTTTCAAAGTGCCAACGGCGATGTAATATTTGACACAAGTATGCTGCGTATATAGTACACGATATTGTATACTGCATTTGCCACGTGATTGATGAAATATCACGTTTGATACCAGCGTCACGCATTTGTGACATCCACGATTTTTTATTTCACGTGAAGTCCGTCAAATTGATTTTACGACTGTTGATTAAAATTGTAACATATAACACGACGGTTAGAAAATTTGCAGATATTTTTCGGCCATGTTTTGATCGCGTTTTCAAAAACGATACGTTACATTTGACACAGTGAATAAAATAATGCAACTATGAAAGCAAATACCGCTGAAAGCGAACGTGATTAATAGAAATGGGTTTCGTGCTTTCCCTGCGTCCTATTCGCAATTGCGTGCAGTCTGTACGAATTTAGTCGCGTGTGTTTGTGTTTGTGTCGGTTCAGTTGTGTCGTAACCGGCTGCGTGCTGTTTGGGTGGTGGAGTGTCGAGTTTTTTAGTTGGTTTGTGGGCATATTTGTGCAAGTTTTGATCAAGCGAAAGATAAACAGTCAGTGAATATGTGGCCTTGTTGCTTCGCGTTGTCCACGTCGTCACTTATGTGTAGTTAAAAATGGTCGTTCGCACGATGTTCGTATATCTAGATAAAAACCATCTGACTCGGTAGTTATAAAGAAATCAATGTTTAATTAGTATGTTATAAATACATTTAGATTAAACTACTAAACTAAGTTATTTGCAACAATTAATCCAGGGTAGAATCGAACGAATCATTCCTCTCCCATCGTACAATCAATATAGCTTGAAGTCTATTGTTTAGAACGAGAAACAGAAATACGAAAAATGGTCTATCCATGAGCGCAGCATAGAAGACAGATATAAAAATAAGGTTCAAGTCCATCTCATCCGTTTCACGAATTCTGGCAACCGGATCCTGTACCCTTACGCCTTTGGAATCATCAATGAACCTTCGACGCGGTCCATCATCACCGACCATTGTAGAACTTCCAGGACTCGTTCCCCCTTACCCTCGACCGACCTTTTCTCCTGGACCATTTTATTCCTCGACGTTCGTTGGCGTATCTCACGAAACAGTTCAGACGATGGAAATGCCTGTGGCGGAGCGCGTCTCCGCACGCACTAGGCTGCATTCTAAACTCTAGTATGCCAGATAACGTATACATGGCTGTCAGGCATTTTCTCAGATTTAACGGTAAAAATTATGAAAGCCTGAATATCGTAGAATGTGTTGAACATACGCTCGTCTTGGATAGTAAGGGAGACCGACCTCGGTTGTAACAAGTGAAATATCTCAAAATATATAATAGATATTATTACACGATTCATGTAGATAATGTAAAATGTCATTTAAGACGCGTTCATCTGTCATATTGTGTAAAGAAGAAAATCATTTCTCGGTGTCCAGAAGTTTAGTTTTCTCGCTGCTTTAAAATTTTGATATAAACGCTTTTCTAGCAAATATATCCTTCCTTGTTGTATTAAGTCTCTAATTAAAACTTCCTTCAAGAAATTAAAATTAATTAATAGAACTTAACATTCATAAGTGAAACATTATTAATGCGTTAATTACTGCGGCATCACGCTGAAAGATTCTATGAAATCGAAGTTATTTAATTGGTGATACGTATCGCTATATTGCGAATCTTTACACGAATCCTGCATGAATTGTTTTACGAAAGTCTGAAGAGAGAAAAAATGTTCTCCGTCAGCCAGAAAATTCCTTATGGCGGACTTGAAGCAATGAAAAAATTAATCTTTATTAATAAGCGCGTTTACTTGCATTTTAAAAACTCGTATGTACCATAAATGCATCACGATCTGCAGTCTAGTCATCACTTTACGTTGCAATAATTTTGGCTCACACTGTTTTGCTTATGGGCCAGAGAATCATTAAGTAAAGTACCCAACACCGGTAGTTTTGACCCGTCCGGTACTTTGATGTCCAAAACAGCGTTCAGTAAGTCCAATTAGTATTCTTTTTCCATAATGAAATTATGGTTAAGCCTGGAAATTGACAAGACTGTCGGAGCAGTTGAGTGGGGAGATCAGTTCGTTCCAAGTTCGTAAACAAACTTCAGATCGTGAAACGTTCGATTTGGTCGAGATATACAGACGCAGACGGAGCTTATTCCCGACGGAGACGACGGCGCGACGACGAAAAAAAGTCTTGTAAACCGCGCGGAATCTTCCCGTCAGAAGCAGACTCGCGTCTGCGTAGCTGGCGATATTGGCAGGCGATAAAGATTCCCCGTACATCGTCGGGAAAGTGGCAAGTAACGTTCTCCCCCATCCCTGCGAGATGGTGAGATTTGCGAGCGGCCACCTCAGGAATATGTATCCGGTCTGCCACGTACGCGTTGCACGGCAGCTAAATCACTGGGATGGAGAGCTGACGCTGTCTCTTCTTTACGATTCGCTCGTGGGAGCTAAAAGATGGAGCAGAATCGTGCCGGGGACTATACGGAAACAAGGTGAGGGAACATCGGCAAACGGACGACGTATGTTTCCCCCGCGTAAAGGGAAATTGACCATAATGTTCGCTGTCGTTGAAGCGTCGTCGGAAACGTACACTAAAATCTGTAAACATTAATAAAAGATATGATCAATGAACGATTCTCAATGTTAGGTGAATCGAAAAGCCGCTTGCTGAAACGTCGTGCCCTTTGTTAGTGTTACTCGTGACAGTACATGCATAGTGCACCAGAGATTCGAACGGAAACTCGTCGATATTAAATGAAAAATTTGGAATATTATCGATGTGTTGAAAGCAAGAATTATTTCGTAACCTTCTTAAATGACACTCCAGATTTTTTTAATTTCCTGAAATACAGAAAGCCAAATTTAATAGTGCTTCAATTATATAATTTGATTCTCAAATTTTTAGTTTTAAATATTGTAAATTCTTATGAAAGGTAGAATATGAATTTTATTATAGTTTCTATTACAATTGTCGGATTAATTATGCATTTAAAATCAATGCAGATCAAACCGTTGCAATTTAATGCTCAAGTGGACCATCGGGACCATCGTAATCCCACATGATTTGTACTCTAATAATTATGCAATCTACATCGATGAATCTATTCGAAAATTTAAATAAACTTTTAGTACCCCATTTTGTTTCCGATATAGCCGAGATATTGATTTGACATTTATAAATTCATTAAAACAAACGTTAAATAAATTATTAATATATATATTTCAGTTGATTATTTGACAAACATTTTGAAAGTCCTATTAATTGTTCGCTTTGATTGGCTGCATATGGCAGTCAATGTATTAAAGAATAGTATACGTTTATATCTATAAGTACTAGTTAGTTATAAACAAAATCGAGATGTCTTCATGAATGAATTTCAATGAATTTTCAGACAATTCGAGAACAGAAAAGGAGCTGCTCCAAAAAAGATCGCATGCGATGTTATTTACGCATTATGAATAAAGCCATATGCCACTAAATTCTATTCCTCTATGATTTTCAGATTACGTATTCTATACAGTTTCCCTGAATCCGAATGTACTGATATGCAAAGGACTATCACCTAGCAACAGACAGTTCGACCAAAACGAATTCTGATCATAACGATTTACCATGAAAGTTTGCGTCTGAATAGCATATGTTGTGCATGTATAAGCAATGAAGGTATGGAATCTATAAATACATGCCATGTGTTTCTATAATATTTGTTTCCCGTTGAAATCAAGTTTGCGACATTGATGTTATTAAGGTTTTATTCTCTGAAAATATCTGTTATACTTACGGACAGTTAGTGAAATTAAATATTATTGATTATGCATTTATGATTTTGATTATGCAGATTTCGGGCAGATTTAGGACTGTTTTAGGACAGATTTAGGGCAGTTTTAGGGAATATTTCAGACACTTCTAGGGCACATTTAGGACTGTTTCAAGACCAATAATACCAAAGACTGGGAGAAATGTACTTAGAATATGAGCGGTCTCTCTCTCTCTCCCTCTCTCTCTCTCTCTCTCTCTCTCTCTCTCTCTCTCGCTTCGTCCACTCTCACTCTCTCTAGCTATCACTCTTTTTCTTCCTTATAGAAAATATCATGTAGAAGTGACTGTTGATATAATTCGATGGATATAATTCGAAATATTATTGGATGTTACTTTGCAAATGCCACTTATGAATGAAGATAGTAGGCGATCTCTCACTCCTCCAGTGCCCGTATAAGATCCAATAGTGAAGAGTCCATTTAACACAATTTCTCTTCTGGTAATCCTCGATGTGCCACGAGAAAAGACATTAATCTCAGTAAATCTGAAGGAATCCGGAAACAAACTCGATCAAAACCGACTCGATTCTTACGAATTTAGGAATTTCCTATCTTCTGCACGTTATGAGCTGACTCACTCAAAGATTGCACACTGACGTTACGAAATTTAGATAGCTCCAATGATCACGAATAAATCTTTTACTGTACACATGGTACAAAACGACGTGGTTTCGTAATTACGATACCTCCCTTTCTTTGGAACGTGCTATAACTTTGCATGGTAGACGGATGACAAAAAAAATGTTTGAAAAAGCAAAATCTTGCCAAGAAGAGGAAATGGATAACTTGGGTGATAAAGTAAAGCCGTGATTTCACGGGTTTATTGTTGAAAGAAAAATCCTCTTTGTTGCTTCGCGTTGATGTAGTAGACATTGGGATTCAGTAAATACGTAGACGATCCCCGTCACCTCATAATGAAAGATCACCCTAAGCCCCGTCGCTCCGATGTAAAAGCAGGGAGTAGTCATAGTTTTCATCGTTATCGTAAAAAGCACCGGATTGTTCCATGCAGCTAAGCTATAAATGCCGAGTTTGGTTTATCGTACCGTTTGAACGGGTCATCAAACCTAGGTTGATCCAATTGCATCCCTAACGGGCCATAAAGAAATTCGAAAGAATCGTAATCAGTGTCTTCGAGCCGAGCATTAACGTCGCACGGTTGCCGCGATGACGGGGCCATCAATCTCTCCCTATCATCTAATAACCGTAGCCATAATACGGTGTAATACGAAAGAGTTGAGCGGCACATTGTCACTGGCAATCTATCATCGTTATCGATCCACTTGTTTCGATAAAATATGTACGCCGAAAGACGCAAGCAATTCAATTACCTTGGATCCCGGGAGCGGGAGACACCGATACGCCCAGAAAAAAGGGACGACTTCCTTCCTTCCGCCACGAGGCTGCAATATTTCATTCCTCCCGGCGGTTATCGGCATTCGAGGCACGATCGTAAGTGGTTATCATTAGGGTACGTAAATGCCGGTGTAATAATTTGTTTTGGAGTATTCGGGATGGTGACGTCGCGCCATTCGCACGCTCTGATCCCTGCTGAAAGTGTCAAAGCTCCAGGCTTCTCTTTATCGTTTCACCAGCTACCGCGAACCTTTAGTGATTAATTAGAAACGGAGATCAAAGGAGTTATGGAACTTACTGACAAGTTTTGCTTAATAAACGGACCGTGGACATTTTATAAAACGTACGAACACGAGTGAAAGCAAATTGAACGAGTTGAAACTCGCAATAAGCACGAAAGTATTAAATAGGATTTAGAAATTGTATTTCTCGAAGATGTCCCATACGCAAAAAGTTTATATTTTGTCACAGTTGCTGAAGCATTCTGCATAATCCATAAATTACTGAGCAGAACTCGTTAGAATTATAATTATACTGCGAATCTTTATGCATTTTTCATAATAATGAATATGTTAAATATACAATACTGAAAACTTTAGTAGAATTTAACATTATGTTTTCTGCAACTTGCTAAAATTAATAGAAGAAGCAATTAATGTATGCGCAATACACACTAGTTTGAATTAATGCGGACAATTTTCATTTTGCAGACTGATGCGCAGTCTAGTTGTCACAATTCGAAGATGCATTGAAATAATTCCCAAAGGTTTCACGAATGATGACATAGGAAATCTACATCTTAAAGAAAATAATCTCTTTATATGGTGATCAGTTTATAAGAATGTTTATAACAATTATATGTTATGAACTTACAAGAAGTTAGTCAAATAATAAAAAATGAGAAGTTCGCTGCGACTCGATGGCCAAACTCTATTAATCAAGATAAAAAAGACATGTGCAGCATAACAATATTGAAGGAATATACAGGATGCTCAGGTCATAAAAATTACTGAAGTAATTAAGTTTGTCGAATATGTTCTTTACGTTCAATAAAGATTGTACTTTTACTCAAGTCCAACTCTAACATAGTAAAAAGCAAAGTCAAACACAAAATCAATTCAATTTTACGATTTAACCCTTTGACTACGGCAGACTTTGATACGCACCGGCCTTATCATACGGCAGGAATTGAGTTACGATGTGCGCCGAGAACTGCGAATTTTTGGGTAGGGATGCATTATTTTGAAAACATATTTCAATAGTCAAAAAGCTACATTTACATTTAAACGCTATTAATTATTTCTTTAAACCGAATTAGTGTAAATATATCTCTGAAACATTGCTCTCAGTGTCAGAAAGCCAAACTATGTCGAGCGCCTATAGGCGCTCTCAGCGTCACAAACGCGAAATTTCTAAGCGCCTATAGGCGCCCACAGTAGCCAAGGGGTTAAATGCATTTTCAACAGTTATCGGGTAACGTAAGAAACTACATCTACAACTAAATCGAGTCTCGAAGGGTTAAAGTTCGAAAAGATTCGCCTTGAAGCGGAGCGAACGTTTCCATTCGATTCGATGCAATTCGTGGCTCGGTACAATTATTTCACCAGGGTTTTCACCTGGATTTTCACCTGACGTCGCGCTGAGATTTATAACGTCTCGTGTTACTCGTCGAAAAAACAAACCCCTCAAGGATCCGCGGATCCTCGACGCGGAACGAAAAAGCACGATGATTTATACCACCGCTATTTTCCCGCGTTGCGTGAACCATCGCGCCTTTAACCCGACAAGTTTTCGATCGCTTCCGAAGACAGATGTTCGTTGGACTGGGCATATTGAATTCCAAACGGCGAACGATGTTCATTTAACTTTGGTGAACTGATAGGGATCCGAAGCCGACCCTGGGCAATTGAGTTTTCGAACTCGCATAGGTGGATTGATGTACAGGTAGTTCTGGAAGCAGGAATGCTTATCAGCATGTGAAGAGTGAAGGGAGAAATTGAATCTTGCGGTGATCTATCGTTGGGCGGATACATACCTAGTCTTTTCATAAATATGTAACACGTGTCGAAAATCGATAGAAATCTAGATAAATTCAATTTATTATCTTCATTAAGTAATAGTCGCTCTTTATAACCCTGTTGCCCTATTAATGTATTTCTTATACAAACCAGTGTTTCAGTAAATTTAGAAATTCGTTTTTATTACGATATATTCGAGAAAAGGATTTTTAAAGTGCAAAAGAGTTGAAGTAAAATCCGCCATGATATATGTGGTTGACAATGGGCATTTAACGTGTTAAACTCTTGAGTTTCGTAAGTAGTAATTAAACTCTGAACAAGTAACCGTTTCTCGATATTATATCGTCTTTAATGATCAACAAGCCGATAGGTACGATAAACGGGAAACGGAGCGTTTATAACTTTCGAAATAGCTTTATCGTCTCGATCAGCGATAAGTAAATTACGTTTCTTACTCAAGTATTTATCGATCCGTCCTTTTCCCTTCTCTCTCAATTCACGTTACAGTAACAAGAAAATAGAGCGCCCACCGGCTTTACGAATTACGGAGAATTTTCCGGGCTGCGGAAACCATTTGTTTGCCATGACAATTTATTTCCAATTGTACGAAATTATAAATTGCGTTCCATTACTCGCGCGGTACACAGGAAAGTCTAATATTAACCGGATTCGCGTTAATTAATCGGGCGTGATTATTCGTGCGCTCGACGTTGCATCTCGAGATATTTTGTAATTACTTATTTCCGTTTCCTCGAGAAACTTCCGTGCAGGAAAATTGTTGTAATAATTTATATTGTAATAATTTAAATATTGTATCGCATCTATTTCCAGAAACGAATTTTCCAATTAGTTCAAACGGTTTGTTAGTCAATCGTGAACGAATTGATACGTACTTTGCACAAGCTTTGCATATAGTAGTACGAACGTCCTTTCTTGCGCAAGAATATAAATTATTCAATGCTTCTCTCGATTTCGGAAGAAATTCTCGGGAAATATAACCTGATTTTTCATTTCTCGAGAAACGAACGATATCGGTCGATCGGAAACACTGTACGAAAATAATTTCATCCCGCGATTTGTAATGATGTTATCGGATAAACGCCGGTAAATCCATTGAAAACCATTCTCGCCGCCGAGATTTGTCGGAAAAGATTAGATTGACTTAAGCCTCGAGGAACCCGGGAAACATTCGAGAAATCCAGACAACGAAGTTCCTGTGGAAACTTGAAAGGGAACGAACCCGAACCTCGGAAGACCCGCAAGTCGAGATGATACCTTGATTACTTAGGCGGTGGGAAGTATTGATTTCATCGGGCGACGCGATTCACGGGTTTCCGTCCCATTAAACGGCCGGCCTAATAGTAGCCAAGAAGATCCACGAAGAAACTATTTCGTTTGCTCCGCGGCTGTTGTTCAAATTGTTTGCGCAAACTTGAACAGCGTAGACCGATTCGACTGCTTCAGGTTATTTGGAGCTTTACAAGACCTTTCACAGAAAATACGAGGTAGACAAACCTTAACCTGTAATATTGTTTTCCTTAACATCGGACATCTATGTACAGTGGACTCGCATTAATATTCGGACACATTTTAAAACGGGACAACTTGTAGACAACGGGCAATGTCTGCAAACATTTTTTTTTAAATTCCAATTTGTTGTAATGAGGAAAAGAATAAGATATTCACGTTTTTAACCTCGATATCGTATATGCGTGTTGAAAATTCCAAATTAAAAAGGGTAAGTTTTTCATTTTTTTTTGTCATTCCAAACAAGATAAAATACAAGTCAATCTGAAGAAAGTTATTCTTTTGTATGTCCTATGCAGATGTTACGTAATCATCTTGATAACGAAACACTGCTGTCCAACAACATTTCATTGTCCAGTTCAACAGTCTGCGGTAGCTTCTTTCAAAGGAATCGAAACGAAATAGCTTTTCACGTTATAAAAATCAAGGTCTTGCATTTCGTACAAAGTCGAATTAATTTTGTACATGTTGTCGATCGCACTTTGCGAAACAAATGCGCAGAATCGAATGAAATATTGTATCTCCGAAGATAGTTAGCGAAGCACGTAACGAACGACGGTATAGAACGCGTTAACCAATCACACATTGAGCCATTACTTCTTTTTCAAGCATTCGTACTCGCGCAACATTACTAATTGCACGCTCGTCACTTTATCGTATCCAATCATCGTGGATCCAATCATTTGCCGCGCTAACAGATTCACGAATACAAATACGTTGATTTCTGTAATAACCGGGCGAGAAAGCTTTGCAAACGAATTGGAAACGCACGGAGCAGCGTGTCGACACAATTCTGTAATTCAATTAATGATTCAGCATTCCTCGGTCCAGGGGAATTCGGAGAGCCTTTAATTTGTCTGCAAGTCAGTCGGCTGTTAATTTTTCCGAATTTTCCAACCCGATAAATTTACGACGTTTGGAGCAATGCAGCGCCCGGCTAATTTATCCAATTCGCGATGCGTCGCGAGGTTTCGCGACGAGAATAGAAATTAAAAGGCTCGCGTTTCGAGGCGTTCGACAGCGATTTCGCTAGCGCAGTCGACTGGATGATTGGTTCCACTTTAATCGACGCGACGACGGCTTAATCGTGCCACGACGACCCGTTTCAGGTTTGGTGAAGCTACGAGAGCTCGTCAGGTCGCCGAAGTCTCGGGAGATCGAGGTTAACCTCAGGCAGGCCGACCCGGATTCCTACCGGCAGGTTCTCTCCGAGATGAAAAGCAAGGAAATACGGAATCTCATCGTGGATACTAGACCGGAGCACATGCATCATTTTCTGCGAATGGTAACTGCATATTCCTCTATCGATTTCCTGCTTTCCACGGGTTTCGATAACCCCAGACGCGTCTACAATGCAAATACATCCAAGATGTTACCTATTCCCCACGGGTAATGTTACTTACAATATTTACTCCCGCGGGAAGCGCAGATTGTGGGATATCGCTGTTCCGCTAACGTCTCAATAATACAATAGCCTGGAAATTTTATTTCATTCCTCGACCGCTTACGGCAACGGCTCGAACGATTCGCGAACTCTCGCGTGAGCGTCTAGTCCCAGGCGTCATTTTTTAGGGCAACTTTGGGATCATTGTAAAAGTTCGTACCCGATTTCAATGCGTATCACGAAATTTTCATAAAGCCACCTGATGTCTTTTGGTAATATGTCATAATTATTCCGTAGATGATCACATTCATAGATACAATATTTATCTATACATAAATGTAACATTATATATTTTACCAAGAAGCAAGTGTGAAATTTCCATAAAGCCACACGATTCCGATAAAAAGGTTAAAAAATGAAAGCTTTTTATTATCTTTTACTATCCAGAGCAATGGCAAAATTTACAAACTAGAGCATTTTAGTCAATGTCTAGTAAATTATTCCCTCTATCGTTTAACAGAAAATTCGAGTCACTCGGTCCAGTGTTAAAAACGTTATTCCGTTTTGAAAGGTTTGCGAATATTAATGGGTGGCACTGTATATAATACACCATTCTTACTGTTTCAAAGAAAGTTTTGTGAAAAGTTATACCAAAAGAAAAAACACAATGTGTTCGACAAACCGTGTAAAAAAATTCGAAGAAAAATTATTCACACAGATAAAGCTTAAACACACGCGGTCCAATCGGTCTTAGATAGGTAACTTGACCATTTTCTTATATCGCATCGAATAATCCCCGTAAAAATCGGATCTCTCGTTTTATTTAATTCGTGTCAACGCAGTGGGAATGCAACGACAAATATTCAGAAAGCAATATCGGTCGGTAGTAAATCATTGCGCGTACTTACTTTCAGATCCTGCAGCTGCAAATGAACGACTACAAGTACCATTATCTCTTCACGACTTTCGTAAGTACCCTCGACCGGACGAGAGACGGCCGAAGTCGCAGCAACTCGAAAATGAGAGCTCGTCTGCGCCTTTTCCAGGATATCGAGACCTTCGACCTCGAGGACTTCAAGTACAATTTCGTCAATATCACTGCCTTCCGTCTGGTCGACGCGGAGGACGTCGGTGTGCGCGGTATACTGAGAGACATGGAGCGCTACCAGCCATCCGGGAATACGATCCTCAACAAATCGAGAGTTATACAGGTAAGATTTACGTGAGTGAAGACCTTCCGGCGATCAAATAACGCCGTCTCAAATGTTTGCCCGATTCGACGCTGCATGGATCCTCCGGAACTCGTCCGGGTGAAACGTGACGAGTTTACTTCTGCTCCTGCGATCGGTTCGCTCGGGCAGAAGGACACGCAGGATATCCGAGGATACAGATATGAGGCTGGATAAATAGATTTATCGATTTATCGATTACAAAACTTTCAGGGCGGTACATTCCCAGCCGGCTAATACAACGGTACGAAGTAAGCGGTCGCTTCTTTCGATCAGCCAGCTGTGATGTTCTGACCCCGCTGATTCCATAGAATGATAGTTAGCTTATTATAGGCATCGATAACAAGTGCTTTCGACAATTACAATGAATCGACTGCGGATTTTTGTGCAAAATTTTCCACTGTCGTTGCAATCTACCGGAATCAAGTAATTCATTTTTGAGCAAATCAAAAAGATCGATGACAATGTATCGATACTTTTGTATTCGCTTGGTCTTAGTCCTGGTGCTTTTTATTTTGCCAAATCTTTATTGTTAGAGATGCTTAAAAAGCGAAATCTAGTAACGAAATAAATAAAGAAAGCAGCGTTTCATCTTAGGCTTGTTAGGGAGTTCATCGCTAATGGTTTCTTAGTACACTTAGTACTTGGGACATCTGACCCTAGATCAGTAAAAATTCGAAACAAATCTCGTTTGCGAAAGCTTACTTTTTGAAACGTTCAACAAATACTTATGCGTGGATGTGCCCACAATGCGAATAGCTACAGGGAGTCTCGGAAAACCAATGGAGAATGAGAACTATATCGGGTATTTTCGAAATCGATATTCTTCCATTAAATAAATAAAATGAATATTCGTAATAACCGATAAATCTAATATATCGTATAATACAATAGAGTCAATTTTTCTTCTTTTTCTTTTTACGTATTTCTTTTCTCTTTCCTCTTTCCTTTACTATGTTTAGTCAACGGAATGTGTACCTTTGTTAAGACTAATGAGTTTCATTGCCCGTATACAATAAATAATAATAACAATATTAACAATTTACTGAATTTTCTTATGATCGATTACAATACACATCAAAGAAGAGTTAGTCATCGCAATTAGTACCGGTACAGTCACCTGCCGAGCAGAAGCGTTGAAAAGCCGTGTCTATTTTCCCTACTAAACACCGAAACAGTCGTTTGGTCCTGCAACGCGATACTTTATTGATCGTAAAACGCGCGCGAGTAACGAGGCCGACGTCGAAACGGTGGAACACGTGTCACCTCGCAGCTGTGGATGTAAAACAATGCGATGAGGAAAAAGCCCGCTCGGAAACGGACCGTTAGAGTCCGCGTAGTCGATACCAGGCGAACGTTTCATACAGCCATAAAATAATTTGAAAGCATCCGGGCGCGCGCGCCG
>JAQQRN010021182.1:0-25000 GCA_028455555.1 Augochlorella aurata | reverse complement strand
TATGCAAATAAATTCACAGATTTGAGAAATATGTTCCTAACGTGAACCCAGTTTGGCTTTTCCTGCAAATTTATATTGTTCATCCTTTTACATATATTGGACAAATAGATAATAGTTTTAGGCCACTTTACCCTATGCAGAAATTTTCGGTGAGGAACAGATTCGCATAGGATTACGATCCCAAAGTATTATTAAAAAATAAATGGTCGGTTACTTTCTTCTGTATTACCAATCGATGAAATCGTCTTCGATCCTACTTACGAACAGAACTCGCTTAGTCTCGAATATACCTGCGAGACGTCGAAATCGTCGCAGAACCTATCCGATTTTAAGGATTAATAGAACTTTAAAATCCTTTCGAGTGGTGCACACAGTCTGTCGATATCAAGCAGCCGAAAAGAGGACAAATTCGAGTCGCGCGATTCGACGAGGTCGGAAGAAAAATCCAGCCAGGGTCGATATAATTGATCGTTTGGATCGGATCGACGTCGGGGAGATCCTAGACGGTATCCTAAATGACCAGCCGGCGAGCGATCTTGAATAGCGATCCCGCAGCCCCGCCACTTCTCTCGCGGAGAATTCATCGTCGAAATGTTTCCAACGAGTGAGAATTTTCTATTCGAGGCCCTCGATCCACGAAAATGAAATGCCAGCGCGTGGCTGAAAGGGGTTGGTTGCTGGCAAAGGGACGAAGACACCGCGACCAGCCGAGCCGGGGATGAGGGACCGGAGGGGGTTGAAAAGGCAATCGCGTGCCATTAGCAAGCGGGCCGATAGCGAATGAAAGGAAGCTCGCGAAAAAAATGGCACCGGGAACAGGGACATCGAGAGCCCAGCCGCGGATACCGCTGCAAGGGGTTGCAAAGGGGCGCTTCGGGGGTGGACAGGCCGGCAGAGACGGAAAATTGACGCGTTCATTATTACCCCCGGGGGCTTTCCACCCCGGGAAAAGGCTCGATCGCCGTGACAATCGACTTACGGACGCGTCGCGTTTCACTTTTTTCCCCCGGCCAACCTCTGCTCACCCTCTGCCCACCCCCGGCTCCGTCTTATTCCTTCTCGCGGAATATTTTTGGTCGCATGGCGCGGCAGCACGCGTTTTATTCCTGCACCGAGGGCGTTAAATGAGTCTACAGCCTGTCAAAATTTAGGGGATGTGTTTTTATCGTAGAAATAGTGCAATTCCGGGCGATCGTCGTCAGTTAGGGATATTTTAGAATTTTTCGAAATAGACTCAGGACGGTTCACTCAGAGTGCCGATGTAAAAATTAATTAACCCTTAACTACTATGCCGGTATGCGAGACCGCTCCTAATTAATTGTTTACCTGTGGTGAGATTATAAATGTAAGGCAAATTGCAGAAAAGTACTGGTTAATAAGAACCGTTGATTTTTCATTCTTGATTTAGCACTAGTATCCCAATAATAACGCAATAAATATTAGCGATCTTAGTGACTACGTAAGTTTTAATAAGCATAGTATTTAAGGGTTCAGGAAAAAATTTCGATTTCATCCCCTACGGTCTTGGGAAATTTGCTATAGCGTGCGCCGCATTTTCGAGTCGCCAATTCGCAATTAGAGGATTAAGGACAGCTCCGGTACACCGTCTATCGACTTCCACGCGGAGCAATTTATTAAAATCGAGAACCGAAAGGAGCAATTAAGGTTCGAAAAAAATGCGGGACAATCAGCCGCTTTCGTTTCAACCGAAAAGGCGGGAATTATCGAGAAATTTAAATGATGTCCAAGTTTCGAGGGTCCGATCGGCGCCGACAAAGAGAAAATTGACGAGTTATTTAATCTAATATCGGCCTGTTGAGTGGGAGAAAATTCCAGAGCCCGGGACAACGATGAACTAGCCGTAAACGCGTGTATATACATATATACACGCGTGTGTGTGTGTATGTTTCTTTCTTTCTTTTTATTCGCGTCTGCTGTCTCGTTTTTTTCTGCACTGGCGCATCTCTTGATCCGCAATTATGCGCCACAGCGTTACGAGACCGGCACAAAGGGTAGGCAGTGATTACGTTCCAATTTCGCGCTAATATCGGGATCGAATCGAAAACGCGATCGTTATTATTTCAAAGGGCAGTCGGCCCGCGAACGGCATTAAATTCGAATCCCGTGATGCACTCGTTCCGCGAGGGAAAAAAGGAATCGATGAAAATGGCCGCGGCCGTCGTCGCATTTCCCATTTGTCTCGTCGAGCGAGCTCTTATCGAGCAACTTTCCGCCTATCTGCAGAATTCGACGTTTAGCGCGAAATTATGTTTCCACGTTTTTCGGAACTTTTAGATCGTATACTATATATTATATATAAATATATCATATAATATATATTATATCATATATTGCAGTCAATTGTATTTAATTTGGAAATTTTGTCGTGGATACTGAGAAGCTGAGAATTTGCAGTATGGACTCCGCAAATAATAGTTGTCTTTAATAGTGAAAATATTTTGCAATTTGGTTTCCCGGCGATAAAGTTTCTCTTGAAGAAGAAAATAATTAATTATATTTTGTTGTCGCGGCAAGTTGAGAGGCTGAGAATTTTGCAATTTTGACCCCAGAACGCCCCAATTAGGGTGTTACTCGCTGCGAAGGTTTTCTGATTCGGAAGGGTGGAGCTTGATAGCGTTCTAATTGGGAAAGTGGGAGAACTTGAGAACTTGAAGACGCTCTAGTTCGGGAATTAGAGACTGGAAGATGTTAAACGGAACATTGGGAACCCGAGGCCGTTCTGATTAGGAAATCGAAAGCCCGGGGCCGTTCAAATCAACGAGTCGAGAACTTGAGAACTACTCGTATCAGCGACTCGAAAACTATGGAGCTGAAAATTCAAAACTTCCACTCCGTCAAAAAATTCGGAACAGTTTCCTTCAGACATTGAAACATTTGAAAATGTAGACGCTTAGATGTTTGCAAATTTAGACATTCGGATAGTTAAAAGTTTGAACGCTTAGGGTAGTGTTGTCAATTACAGTGGGGTGACCGATTGCTGCGCTTTTAATACTTAACTTTATACTTATCGAACAAAACAATTAAATCTTTTTACTAAAGAGAAACGAAAGAATAAAAATATGTAATATGTTTTGTTCGATAAATATAAAGTTAATTATGCTTGAGAATAAACCAAAGGCAAGGTAATTGGTTACTTTGTAGTAATCGGCTACACTATCCTACTTGAAAATTTAAACACTCGAATTTCCCAATTCCCAGAATTCCTGTAAAAAGTCTGTGAATTGGGGGCTCGATAATTTTGTCAATTAGAGACCGGGGACTTCCGCGTGATCAGAGATAATTGCGTTTCGAGACGCGGCAAGATTTCCTAATCGGAAAAGCGGGTAACAATCGGTCGCAAGAAGAGAAACATTGCTGAATGGCACGAGCACCCAATTAAAAGCTGCGCGCCGGTTTTTCCCGCGGAAAAAATTAAACACCCTCTAATGGGGCGTGTAATTTCGCAAGTTCGAGTCTCTCTCTGGTGGCTCGGTTTAAATCCTCGTCGGTTTTCACCGCTGTAAAAATTACCGCTCGTTGGATCCTGTCCAACGACAACGGTTACGGAAGCAGAGCGAGCGAAAGAGGGAAAGAGAAATAGAGAGAGAGATAGAGAGAGAGAGAGAGAGAGAGAGAAAGAGAAAGAGAGAGAAAAATAGATAGAGATATATAGAGAGAAAAGCAAGAGAGACGAGGAGAGACGTAGGTGGGTGAAAAGTAAAAATAGAAAATCGAAAGGAAAACAGACATATAACCACTCAGATTCGAAACAAGGCAGTACATATACCACTCACTCGAAAGACACCAAACGAAAAACACAGCGTAAACCAAAAAACTCTCGCTTCTCCAAGGGAATGCATCTCTTGACACTCTTGCATCGTCACACGTCCGCCCCCGCCCACCCTCCAGCCCATGAACCCCATAGAACCACCCCTTGCCAGCCCTAAGACCACCCGTTTTTATGCCGTTTATTTGGTACCCCTTAGTGAGATGTTTATCAGCTGTAGTTATACATATTATTCTATATTATACATATATATTAATATCAGTTTGGAAATATTCGTGGTATGCAACCAGAACCCCAATTATTTTTCACTCCAGTGACTTGTGTACATGTTAATTATTACCCTTGGACATATACATATGTTTCTATATTATACAGTTCTAAGTTAAGTACCGATCGATGTGTATCTGTGACTCGAGAATATGTTTTTCTTATTCGTTTCTTTACCGTTTCTTTTCTTTCTTTCTTTCTTTCTTTTTTTTCTCGTTCACTGTCTCCGTCGGAGAAAAGTAACGACTTACGTTCGGTAATTATTCACGGGAAGGTGCCGCCCTTCTGTCTCGATGACTTTTTAATGTGCCATCAGGGTTGTCGCTCTGGACACCGCCGCGAAGCTTCTCTTCGCTCGTCTCTTCGCCGCTGGTCGCTTATTAAAAAGTTATTAATGAGAAAAATGCTGATTGCGCGCGGCGTACGTCTAACAAAAATATGTTCGAACTTTCTACAGAGTGATTCGCCGGATCAAAGGCGAGGGAATCAGCGCGGCGATCTCGGCTGCATGTCAAATAGTCCTCGCGGTCGCTGGACGGCACCTTCCCGCGGACGTTTGCCTCGGTTTGCTAACGATAAACAGTCGACGAGGACCGTCAGATTCGAAAACAGAAACCGAGAGAAAAAAGAAAAATTGATTTTGACCCCCCACCGGGTTACGCGGGGGTCGAGACTCGATTTTTGTGCCACTATCGATTCACATTTGTCTTTTTTTCTGCTTTCAGCTGCACAGATTCCTCAACGCGCACGTAAGTACGATTGAATTACGTTGAAAAAAAAACCGTTTTCCCTTTCGTTCGCGCCGGCGGCGTCTTAATTGGAACTATCGTCGCACCCGCAGAAGAAATTTTTCTTCGTCTCCCCTCCCACTCTACTCTTCTCTTCTTCTTCTTCTTCTTCCGGTTGACTTTTCTTTTTTTTCTTTCTCGTCCATTTGAATCCGAAGAAAAAGTGTTTAATGGCTACTCGCAACCGCTCCGGATAGAACACGGCCAATCGAATTCGAGTCCCCCCACCTCCTACCCCCGCCCTTTCTTTCAACCGGGACGGCCCTTTCACCGACTAATTACCAATTAGTTCGCGTCTTCTCGCGGCCACGTACCTCGCAAACATTTTAATCCGGCAGCGATCGGTCTTCTCGGTTACCCACGATCTCCGACCTTCGCTTTTCGGAATTCCAAAGATCCTTCCTTCCGTTTTCCCTTTCTGTCCCTGAAAAAAAAAAATAGAAAACCACTCGGGCACACATTGTTTATAATTATAGGCGCTGGTTTGTTTCATCTGCGAAATATCTGCTGTAATTTCCGGTTTGCCTTGACAGTGTCAATTTATTATTATATATTTATTTTTTTCATAAGTGAATAATAGAATTCTTCGATCAATAGAAATCTTCAGATTGACAAGCCATTTTCTTTCAACCCTTGTAACCAGCTTTTTTCTTTGATATAAATAATAGTAACAATGACTTTTTTATCTAAATTCAGAAAGAGGTTACACTCAATTCTCACGTTGCTCTAATTGTTTTATCTGGATTCAGAGAAACTTTAAAACAATTTTCGGGTCGAATATTTCCGTCGCAGTGTTTTACGCTCGAATTTGTTGCGATGTAAATTGTTCCGTAATTAATCGAGTCCACGTTCCTTTTCCCCTCGGTGTATCTTCCCGCCACTGTTTCCCTATAAATCGTTGTCAGAGCCGTTACGACGATCGACTAAAAGCTGACTTGAATTTTAGCATGCAAGAGGAAAGACGAGATGGCGAGCCAGGCAGAACACCAACAGCCCGCCCCCAAGAAACCGCGCCTGGTTTTCACAGACCTTCAGCGCCGTACTCTACAGGCTATTTTTAAAGTAAGTCTTGTATAACTTAACTCGCGTTTTGATCGATACCGTCACCCCCGCGCCTCTGTCCCGATTGACCCGCGACGGGGGTGCCGGCGAACAAGCTTGGAAAAGCTTCTGTAACACTTTGTCCTCAAACCTGTCCGTCAACCGCGGCAATTTTTAACGATAACCTTATCGATCGACCCATTCGCTAGAATTTAGCATTCCCGAGGAATCGATTCATTTTTACTAGGAAATGCGAAATTTATTTTACGCGGATATTGGATCTATCCTCGAGATAACATTTCTTCGAAAATGAAATCTTCGCAACTGCTCGCTTGACCCAATAGGCTGGACCTAATAGGCTTGACCTAATAGGCTCGACCTAATTCAGGTGTTGTTGAAAAATTTTCGGTGTTGACGCGGCTGGGTGAATCGGACCTCGAGGTCGGCTATGTTTTCCTCGAACTACCCCCCTCTAGGGGCTGAAAGGAGAGCTCCTGAGACAATATAAAATCCCTCGTCTGTATGTCTTATTCCAGGGCTTGCAAACATATTTCCTTAAAAAATATATTGTCCATACTTCCTATTAAGTTTTCGATATATAATATTTTTGCCTGGAGGAACTATTATTGCTACTTTTATTCATACTATTTATTGTAAAAATCAATAATGTGATGATGCGCGTTCTATTGTACCTGCGTCTACAAATGTTTAGCAAGATATATTATTTCTACGATCACGTTGTTCATAGAGTATTTTATAATAACAAGAACGACGCATAAATTCCATTTAACAAGTGGAAAATTGGAAAAATGGCAAATAGAGCAGAAATTTCCACTTTTTAAATCAGTAAAAGCCAGATAGCATCATGCATACAGTATCTTATAATTAGACCGCGGGTTTTTAGGCAAAATTTGTCCAGATAAAAATGAGTTGTTTAATTCAATAACTTCGATAAGTTAAAAATGATGTAAGTAGTCTTCATATTCTGCTGTTCATTTTTGTCAGAAACGCCTAAAATTCACGGTCTATTTATAACCAAAATGAAGAACAAATTGGATATGCCAACCAAAAAATTGGTTGGCGTAAAAATCCGGTGAAAATGTGTGTCAACAGTGTACGAGCCCAAACTTCGAATACCAGGGATCGGCTCGATGAACTAGCTCGAACCTTGCAGCTACTCGTGCAAGCCAGATGGGCAGAGAATCGTGTATAAGGCAGCAGCGATCCACGCGGCCGCTGCCAAAGCAACAAAATCCGCCGGGAAAGAATGTCCTCGTTAACTTTCTGCAGGCGAGAGTTCTGTTCGCCGCAGTATTTCCTTTCGCGAGGTAGCGCGAAGAGAGAGAACCCTAGAAGAAGGAAACAACATTCAAAGGATCAACCGATGAAATTTGCTCGTTGCCTGGCGGGCCTCGGAGGCAATGGGCATCGTTAAGAGCGGAGAAAACCGGGGACGGGGGGTACGGCGGACGGGGTTGGGGCGCGGATTTTTGTCCCGTCGACGTGGAACGCTAATGAGGAAACGGACAATATCGATGGCCATTCTCGAAAGTGCTCGCGATCGTAGTCGCAATCGAAGTGCGCGGGGGACGCGCGGCGAAGGAACCGGCCGCGAAATTATTCAAGACGGATCGATAACCGGCGATGGCGGTTGACGCGCGCTAGGGGTTGCAACTCACCCTCCGATCCCTCTATCGTCCCCCCTCTCTCTCTCGCTCTATCTCTTTCCCTTTCTCTCACCCTTTCTGTTTCCATTCGCACGCCACCCACGCTATCTCCGCGTTTTTCTCCACGTGCACGCGAAAAATCAGGGACACGCGACCCTGTCTGATTAGTTTCGCCCGGTTTTTTTCCTTTCGCCTCTCTTATTAGCCCCCGACCCAGCGCTTAGGCGAATTTTTACGGGATGGAAACAACCGTGGGACTTCGTCACCCCGATTCGTTAATGCCCCATTTTCGTGTTTTAGCTGCTCCTTCATTTTTATTCCCCACCGTAAGCAAATGATCGCGCATGTTTCGAATTACATATTTATGCAACTCGCTCATATTTTGTATTCATCTTGTTTAATTGTTTCATTTTTGTTCCTAGCGAAATAATTTTTATTTCATTCTTGGCTACAGTGCTTTTTTATATTTTATTTTTATTTTATCTCTGTGATTCATTTCGATAATCTTTTACGATCTATGCCTTAATTGTTCTTTAATTTGTGTTCCAACCATAATTTAACCAGTTCTGTATAGATCGATATTCTTTATTATATATTTTATAACAGTGTACGATTATGTTACTATAAAGTAACATATGCACTTCTCTCGCTATCTGGTTAAAAAGTGCCACTGCAAAATGGAAAATATTTACTCGAAGCATTTGCAGAAATTCTCACCTTCGCTGATGCATCAGAACCTCTTAGAGCCACCGAGCTATTTAAATAACGAGTTGCTCGAAGCAGTTTAGTCGAGGAAACCGAAACAGCGAAGTTACAGCCGATTAAAGCGATTGTTTCTTTCCCCGTGCATGCTGGAAATCCTAGCGAAGCTTAATCCACTCGAACACGTCACGACACTTTGCTTCGATATCTGATCAAAGAACAAGTGTCTCATTGGCAGTCCACGTGTTAAGAACAGAGCATCAAACACGAGAATAGAATAATATTCTCGAAGTTTCTCTTTACTGCTTGCACTACACGATTTCTTTCAGGATTGCGTTAATTAACGCTGTCGTCCTTAATAATTGATCGGATGCAAGTATTCTTTTACTTCCGGTCGCAGACTTTTGTTCGATCTTCGACAGATCGAACGCGAAATTTGCCACGGAGCGACCGAGAAACGTTTCTTCGAAGACGGTATCCTGTTCCTGAGCATTTTTAGACACACCCGCAAACCAATTTGAGTAGCCGACAAAACGACCGCCCCAATTAATTCGTAGCCATTCGCGACAAGACCGAACTGTCGATGAACACGATAGATCACGAACTCGGCAGAAGATATTACAACGTGACACAGGACACGCTACAACGTGATACAGAACGCGTTACAATGCGATACAGAGAACATGTTACAACGTGATACAGCATAGGAGACATTACATCTCGCTGCTGGACGTATTAGCACTTGCAACACGGACGATCACCTTGTACCTGTACGTCGAAATATTAAATTTTAAATATAGCATTATATTATATATAATATAAATAATATGATATATATAATATAATGTAAGGCGAAAATTTGCGAGATTTGTTAAACAAATCTTGGTGTTCCAGAACGCGATGCAACAGATAACAGAATAAAATCTTGTTTTAGGAGATATACGAATAGCATTCGCGTTTTGGATCATGTACGGAACCTCGAACGGGAGATCCGACTCGGTGTTACCGCGCGAGGGGTTAATTTGAAAATGCTATTAGCCGTAGAGAGAAGAATTGGCCGAAACGAAAGCGGTACGAAATGGAATCGAGGGGATGGAAAATCGTTGACAGCGTTACAGGGGCGGAGATAGGCAATCGAGGGGTATGTGGAAATAGTTTTAAGGTTGTAACCAAGCGAAAAACTCGGGGGATTGTAGAATTTGACGCGGTACGAATCGAATGGCGGCGATATCGACGAGGTATCGAGTGAGCAGCGGCCCGCATAAATTCCGCGCCGTCATTCCCCGGTTCTTTCGTTGTCTTTTAATGCCTCCTTTAATGACAGGTTCGTCGCAGTTACGGCCGCCGGTTTGCAAACTATTTGGCATAGTTCCCAACGACGTTACCGGGAGCGCACCTCGCTCCGATTTCCACCGTTGCCTGCTAATATTTAGACGTTTCTACCTGCCTGCCCATTACTGTCTCTGCCGTCGCTGCCCCTGCCATCTCGAAACACTCGTTGAACCTCCTAATCCGTCGCTATCAAAACAGATAAACTTCTTTCGCGTCAACTCGCGAATTTATTGCAGAAATCCAGTTCGAAATGTTCCTTTAAACGATCGCAGTGCACTCGATGCAATTTATTTGACTCTTTTTGGAGCATTTTTGCAGCCTTAACTTTTTCTTTCTAATTTGATTTTTTTCTTTCTAATTTGATCTTTTTAATTTCTTAACTTTTATATTTTTAATTTTATATTTAATTATATTTATACCTGTTTCGTATTTTCTGGAAAAAGGCACAAATTCGCGCACAATTCATGGTCACAGAATAAACTAACAATTGTTCAAGAAGTTCTGCAGAAAACTAGCACTGCGATTGATCGTGAAACTGGTATTACAATTGTTCATGAACTTAGTATTGCAATTGTTCGCGAAACTGGTGCATAAAACAAGCATTACCTTGTCATGCACGCATCAAATATTACAATCACGCATGAAACGAGTACCGCAATCATGCATCAAACAAATTCGAATTGCGAAACAACTGTTAGAATTAGCCGCGAAACAAGCGTCGCGTTTCTCTAAAATTCTGATCGACAGATTAGGTTTATAGGCAAAACGCGTCGACTAAAATTTTGAAAAACTCCGTCGGAAGATCTACCGTGAAATCGTTCGATCTCGCAGCAGCCGCGGAAGAGAATAAGCGTTGTCGGAGGCGGTTCGCCCGCGGTCGGAGCGGATCCACCCTTCAGATTCGATCGGGGGGATAAATATGGAAATAACGTGGACGTCCGCCGAGGAAAAGGGAAAATCGAGTCGGAGTGTATTCCTCGGCTCTTTGGAACTATGCCAAATAGTTCGCGAATTGACCTTAGCCCAGTTAACGCCGCTCGATCTTTCTCGCGTTCCGCTTCTATTTCCCGCTCGATTATTCGAGCACCGAGCTCCTTCTTTCTCACCCCTACTCGAAAAACCATCGATCCGCGAGAAGTTCAACTAACCTAATCGTCTAGATACGATTTTGACGCTGCGAGTGTCCCATCTGAAACATTCTAGCAGCCGAATCATCGATGTCCAAATATTCGAAAATACCAAAATCTGTTCGAAATACTAATATCAATGTACATTGTTCTTTAAAATTTCCTGTCTAATATAAATTCAAATAAATATTATAGAATGCGTAAATACAGATATGTAGATGCTTGAAACAAAATAATTGTTTTAATCGCGTTAATCTGTATTATTTGAGAAATTTAGTACAAATGAAAATTGTTACGACTGAACCAAGGGCTTTGACAGTTAGATTTCAAAAGGTAAAATTAATCGATTCGGCCTTCGAACGGCTCAATTAATTATTTCACCGATCGCCCTAATGGTAATAAGAAAATTCATGCCGAACGATTTGCATAGATCCAGCCGCAGCAGCCACGGAACGATCGAAATATTAACGAGAGCGGCGCGAGGGTAGCAGGGATCGTTGATTCGATTGCCGATCGACGCGGGGAAATCCGCGAGCCCGAATGGAATTAATGTTGCGAAAATTCGCGGTGGAGACAAATTGGCAGCCGGGCGAATTAATCTCGCGCAAACGCGTGATAAGGAATGTCGTTATCGCGGCCGAATCGGACGGTGAAATCGACGGGGTAACGAGAGGGCCGGGGTTGGAAGATCGCGCGGTGGAAGTCAGAGAAGAAATGAAATTAAGCCACTGGAGCCGCGCCATTACGAGAGATTTAATTACTGCCGAGTGCCGCCGCGGGAATTTGAGGGTAATTCGGTGAACACTTGAAGCCGCGCGCTCTCGGAAAAACAACGATCGTGTACATACGGGAGACGTTAAAGCGGTCGTCGGGGCTCGAGCTGAAACAACATTTGTGCCGCGATGCACGATCGATCCGCCTGGTTCGGGAAATTCGCGTTCTCGAGGCGGAAACGATGACTGGATGATCGAGGATCGAGGATCGACTCCGTTCGAGAGTCTTTGACATTCAGGGATTGTGCGGCCGGTTAAAAAATATTCTTGCCATCTCGTCGACTCGATGGGCTGCAAGATCGCAGAGGAGGCCGGTGAAATGCGAAACGTGCAAGGCTGTTTATCTTGTTTATTTCTGGAAAAGTTGCGGGGAATTGGCGCGGATACATCAACGCGTCGGTCGGAACGGTATTTCGTTAATTCGTATGGATATTCATTCGTTTCATTATTTATTTATTTGTTCATTTGTCCGACCCTGTTTTATCACTATTTTATTCCATTTAAATCCCGCGCACCACTTCGCCCGCGTCCGATGCACCCGTTTGCACCGCGTACTTTATTATCCGCTCGCAAACAAATAAATAAATAATCAAATGAATGAATATCGATTGCGCAAAAGTATGAATAATCGCGTAATATTTACGAGATCTTTGAGCTGTTTATAATTCGTGGATTTTACAAATTTTTGCTCGCGGTGTCGTCGGGGGGTTTGGGAAATGAACGGCGGCAATTTCGAATCGTCGGATTCGCGGGGATGGGGTGACATTTAAGGAACTGCAGTAGGCAAACACTTGCAGAACACATGGATTATAAACAGCTCGAAGATATCTTAATATTTACGAGATGTATGAGCTATTCGCAATTAGTGTATTTCGCAAATTTTTGCTCGCGATGCTGCCGGAGGGTTAAGGAAACGAACCGCGGGAATTTCGAATCGTCGAATACACGCGGACGGGGTGACGTTCAAGGAACCGCAGTCGTATTGATATCCTGTCTGGATGTAATTCAGCGCGTGTAACGCAACGAAACGAAGGTTCCCGCCACTGTCTGTGGGATACCAGTTTCTCTATACAGGGAGAGACAGAGACAGAGGGGAGGAGAAATCGAGAGAGGGTGACAAACGGAGGGAGAGAGAGAGAGTGAGAGAGAGGGGCGACGGGGAGGGAGCGAGGGAGAGAGAAAGAGCCGTATCAATTGTTGGAAATACAGGACACTATCGGCACGAGGATCGTGATTATTCCTTGACAGCCACTGTGCACCGCGCCTGAAGAGAAAAGGGGAATGGGGGTGGGCAGAGGGTTGCGTACGTGTCACAAGGGGTGGAAAGGAACAGACAACCTCGAGATGGAACCGAGAAAAAAAGACTAGACGCTTCCTGTCCGACAGACCAATCGTTTAGCCAATTTTTTCAACCCTTTGTCCGCGCCGCGATATTCAAACCCACCCCCTCCACGACATTCAAAGTTCTTCGAACTGTTAAACTAAGTGAAACAATTTAAGGTGATTGTACACATTCGACTAGAGAATGGCTTTTACATCAAACATTCAAGACTAATATTCTCGAAATTATTCAGACAGCAATTAAACAAATTAGGAAAACTTTTTAAAAGACAGTGTAAAATTTTGCTTACTCCCTTCGATTATTACAATTCTTAAGGACAGACTGTAATGTGGACACGGTATATGTATATTTAATAGAATTAAGATTGCAGCTAAATTATGCATGGCTTATCTCGATGAGGAACAACTGGGACTTTTACACGTGGCCGAGATCTAAATCGAGTTTCGAAAATTCGATACCGAAGTCTGGGGCAAGGGGCTGTTATCCTAATGGGTCGAAGACCGGCCCCTAAAACCAAATTCGTCCGGATCCTGTAACTTATCGCGAGTCTGCGCGTATCCCCGAAGTCTCCGCAGACTATTAGAGCCTCGGGATCGGATAATGTCGTTGAATATTCGCGACTAATTGTCCCCGGACGGTCCGAAAGCGTGTCGGTTTTCAAGGGCCAAGGATTCGGCGAACCGTAGGGACAAGTGAATCGCACGGCGCCGCTCGTTCGTTCTAATTTAATCACGTTCACTCGGCTAAACGATAGGCGTTTCGCGCGGGAACGCGTTAATTATTGCGTTCTGCCACGCACGCCAGAGCATCGGTTTGTAATAATTGTTGCTTCGACCAATCGATATCCCTTCTCTCTGTCTCCTCTCTCTCTCTCTATTTCTCTCGCTCTGTGTACCTGTCTTTCTCCTCTCCCTCTCTCTCTCTCTCTCTATCCACCTCGTCCGTTATTGATCGAGCCACGAGTCGAGTAAGAAACGTCGCGTGGGAAGAAAGCGTGCCGGCCCGTTTACCGCGTGCACAGAAATGTTTACCGACGATCTATCGACGACTTTCTTTTCCCTCCACCCCTCACTTTCCCGTTCGTTTCGATCCAACACGAGCAAGCTCGAGGAATCTCGCAGGACCCGAATTTGTCCGACGATTTTCGGGCATGTTCGCGCTAATTGGAAACTGTTTCCAAGAATATTCTCGGTCGCCGAAACCGATTCAGCCCGTTCAGTTTGTCGCGTGTGCTAAGAATCGCATTCTTGCGATGTCACAGATATTCACAGAAAGGTGGCCAAAGTTCTGCGGCATCGCCGCTTCCTCGATCGTCGGTAAATGGAGCGGAGGCGCTCAGTTTTTTAATTGATTGTACGAGATCGCGTTTCACCGTGCAATAGACCGTCAGACTCTGAAAAATACCGCCGGCAAAACATGTTTGCTCAAAGGCTGAGCTGTGCTACCAACTTCCGAACGGTATTTGACTATAAAAGCTTGATCTACTTTCCGTCATAAGCGGCGGGCCGCCATGTTGTGTGTTTACGTTCACGTTGACATGAATTTCAAGAACGTCCCGCGGCTTTCGTTAAAAAATATAAGATCTGGAGGCATCTGGCGAGAAATATGTCGTAATTTCTAAAATAGGAATATACATGTATGATAGTTTTTACTTTAGATATTAGTAACAATGTAAAAGTTACTATCAGTCTATAACAACGCACACTACCCTACGAAGTCGCTTACGTAAGTCTAAACTGATCCCTGTGGATTAACGACTTCCCACAAAATATTAATAATTGCAATATCGATAACTGAGGAGTGAAAAATTGTAATTGGATCAACGTGGTCCAATCCGCCAACTATCGCGAGCCTTCTATAACAGTGACATATTTCAGCGATTGTTCGAGAGTTCGTTGTCGTAACCTCGCCGACGTTGTTTCAGGAGACCAAGAGGCCGTCGAAAGAGATGCAGGTGACAATCGCCAGGCAGCTGGGCCTGGAGCCGACGACGGTCGGCAACTTCTTCATGAACGCTCGACGCCGCTCCATGGACAAGTGGAAGGACGAGGACCCGAAGACCGTAGCGGTCGACGAGGGACAGCTATCACCCACACTAGGTATCGGGCAACGGCAGCCAAGCGACGTTTTGTGACACACGTCCGACCACGAGGAGTACCACGACGAGTCCCCCGAAGAGGACCTGCCCTTCTCGTAAGGGCGGCCGCACTTTGTCGCGTAACACGCGGCGCGACGCTCGCGATGCTGCGGATATCTCGATCGTGCGAGTCACGACCAACTGACCTGGAACGTCAGTTTAATCGGGCGACCCTAGGCCATTGCTATGCCACTCCGGAGCCAGATGACGCCCATCGGTCATCACCCGCGGCTCCGGATCCAGAAACACAGGGGGTCGCTGGACGTGGGGGATGCTCCGCGAAATTCCTCGAGCTTCCTCGCGAACTCGGGGAACGCGGGGATTTGTCGTTGGCAGTGTCTTGCTGATGGGAACTGCCCTCGAGATTTTGGAATGGCCACTGGAGATTATTAGCCTCGCCGAATCAACGATTAAACGCAATTTGATTAACGAGTTTATCAACCGCTTCGAATTTCCCGCGACAAAATTGAACGAGATTGAAACGATTACCGCCGAATGTTTGTAAAGTTGCGACTAGAGTTCCGAGGTACTGTATTGGAAGTTGCCGGATAATAATTCTTTCAGGCGCGTTCTATCGACGCCGGCCATTCCTGAAAACGATTAGGGGTGAACTTTCCGGCGGTTCCAAGATCTCGGAGGCGTTTTTCTTGAGAACAAGACGGAACTGCATACCGTGTCAGCGGAAAGTCAAACGAGTTTCAAGGCGGTCTCGACCGCTGCCGCTCCTCGTTATTATCTTATGGTCTCGCTCGAAGTGCTGGACGAATCGCACGGTCGGCTACGATCATTTTTTAACGAGAACGAAGCGTGGGTGTGGGGCCTTGTTCGTGAATATTACAGACGAGCCTCGCTACGTTCGCGACGGCGAGCCGAAGTAACTCCGATTCCTCTGCAATAAGTATAAAAAAGATCCGAAACGATTGTACAAAACGGTGACCTCGGTCGCCAAGGTTAGGCCAGCTCAAGGTTAAATCGAAATCCAAGGGGATCGTAGTCGAGGATCGCGGCGATTCGGCCGGGATTCGGTGCGACGATTTTCGAAACTGTCGACGTTGCATTCGCAACGAGCTCGAAGAACGTTCCAGCGCCATCGAAACCGAGCATCGTCGAGCACAGCGTCGTGGATCGCGTCAGCCCTCGACTTCCGGTCGAGTAATCTCTCTCCCGTAGTCCGGGGAACGATCTATGGATCGTCGAGTGCCGTTCGACGACGCCACGACCGCGGCCAAGGTGCCATAATTTGCCATATTAGCGTAAGCAGCGATGTCTGCCGCTGCGGAGACGGCTCACCCCCTACGTTTCGCGGAATTTTCTAGTCGACGCGTGTCAAGGTCGTCCGCCCGAGGACCGCCATATTTTATCTAGTCAAAATTAGAACGAGGAGAACGCGCGCCTCGGGATCGTTTCCCTTTTTCTTTCCTGATTCGTGTCCGAGCATTCTCGGGTCGCAACCCGCTTGCATCCTCCGGGCCGCGGTTCAACCCTCGGCGGTATTTATAAACATTGTTTAACAATCTGTTGGGTGTTTAAAGGTCGAAGGAGAATACGTTGTTGTTCGCCGAGGGGGTTGAACACACGCCTGCCTTCTGCGACCCTGATCCTTTCAGCTGGATCGAAAAGGGCTGTAATTAACTCTTGTAATCAGCTCTTGTCGCGAACCGGTTAATGTTTAATACGATTCGATAGCTTCGTTCGAGAGCGTTTCAATATTTTAGAAAAATATAGACTCTCGTGCCATTTTGTTTAACCTAATTAAATCGTTAGGATAGATCCCAGAGGGTCGCAGGGGGTCGCGACGGTTCCGAGAAGCTGTTCGGAGATCGACGTCCGCTCCTGCACCGCCTCCGAGACCACGCGAATCCTGCAGTCACTAAATAAACAATCGCAGAGTACCAAAGGTCCCTTGATCCCCCGAAAGTCCCGTCTCCGAAATAGCGAAATTAATGGAGCGCGAGTAGCAGGAAACGAGTCGATCGCGAGCGCCAAAAGTGTAAACCGAACGGCGGGGGTGAGAACGGCGACGGAGGGTGAGAGAACAGTCTCGACTGGAAGCAGGGGGTTGAATCTAGGGGTGAAATTCGACTCGTCGTGTCCTCGTTGGTCGCTAAACGGAACAACCACCGGGAGACCCGTGAACAAAAAAATTAAACAGGGACGCGGAGGGGAACGTGTCGACGTTCCTCGAGGCACAGACCACACTGTACACAGATAGAAACGGAGCGAAGAAGGCGTACAGAGAGATCCGACAAGAGAAGGAGGAAGGACGGTTAGGATCGCAGGAGAAAACGAGAGGAACAAAAGAAACGTAGGAGAGGAAAACGAGAGGGAGAGAGCGAAGTAAATAAAATTCAGATAAAATAACAAATGAAAATAAGTGGCATCGTGTCGAGGGTGCACGTGCCAAGTGATAATATATATTCTATGTATGTAATGAACATTGTATATCAGAGTGGACGCTGTTTTGCGCGAACCGACATAGAAGAGAGAGAAAGAGAGCGAGAGAGAAAGAGAGAGAGAGCGAGAGAGAGAGAGAGAGAGAGAGAAAGAGAAGAGAGAAGAACGGGACACGGGACGTGCCGAGGATGATCGTTCGCGGGAATTAGTGGTTTTCAGTGTTCACCGACACGCGAACAGCGAGCGGGATCGAATGCGTGTTTGTGTGCATGCGTCCGTGTGAGTGAGCCAGCGAGATAGATAGCGAAATATGTTCGAGAGCGAGGGAGAGAATAAAAAAGAGTAAAAGAGAGTGAGTGAGAGAGAAAGAGTGCGAGAGAGAGAGTGAGAGCGTGCGTGAGAAATGCAGAGACGAAACTTAAGCGAACCGCACTCGATACCGTGCCGCAATTGTGCTGTGCTATTGTACATATTAAAAGAGATAGGGCAGGGGGGAAGAGAGACAGCTGAGAGAGAAAGAGCGAGCGAGGGAGAGAGAGAGAGAGAGGGTGTGAGAGAGAGAGAGAGACTTTCGATCGCGCGGAAGAGTGGTCGAGAAGACTAAGAACGAGTCTTCTTCCCGCGTTTCACGCGCGCACCGTTCCTCCCTTGAGCGGAAACGCTCGTTTTCCGATCGACACGCGATTTACCGATCGTTTCGGAGGTCCTGCGGCCTCTTTTGATACCCGAGAGTGATCCACGGGTCTTTCGGAATTTTTCAACTGCGAGATTCCCCGGATAAATGCAGGGAACCAGGAGGGCTGGTTTTGTGAAGATGTTTTAGGGTTTAGGCTGTACTTAAGAATGCTTCAATCTCACAATGAGTCTTTTCGAAATGGTTTTTAGGCTGGAAAATTGCTAGGTAGATTTTTGCATTGATTCTCGATGGTTTTGAAAATTTTCTGCGAGTCTGGGATTCACGGAGGGACGTGTTCTCTGGATATTTCCGACGGTGACGAAGTCTTGGCTGTCGAATTGGCCGCAAAAATCAAAATTAACGAGAACAGACCCCAAGAATCGCGCGAGAACTTTCAAGAATCCATCAACAACAAATATTAATACTGAGAACCACTCCTAAATTATTTCCGACACATTCGAAGCGAATGTCGCGCTAAAATAGATCACCGAACGCAGCGAAGAATCCTCCGATCACTCTAGGGCCCTCAGAAAGGAACCAATTCGAAGAATCCTTTGTGCTAGTCGACGCAAAATGCGTTTCTGCATTCGGCAGAGAGAATTAGGGATAGTTTTCTGTGCTTTCCGAGAAAACAGTTCACGTTTCGTTGTCCTACATTTCGGTGCGCGGCGTGAACGCGTGGGAATCGGAATCGCGCGCGCGTCTGTTTCGCCGGAAATCGGAGTGGGGGATAAATAGTAATGGCTGGATCATCGTACCAAAAAAAAAAATGAATGAAAGAAATCTAAGAAAAACTGGATCACCAAGCAGCGGAGGGCAAACCGGAAACGCGGCCGTGTCGGCTCGGCCGTCGATTATAAGATCATATATAGTACAAAGTAAACATATATTATTGTAATAACGGTTTAAATCTAACTATAAGAGGAACGTCGCTGTTTCAACGGGGTGTGAGAGGAGAGGGTTGTAGGTTCCGAATCGTTCGGGTCGAGTTCTTTTTCCTTGGGGAAGGGTGAGACGATTCTCAGAGACCAGCTGATTACTATCACAGTCCGCCTACAGGACAAGTCTGTGGGACTCTCGCGAAGCAACTCGTTCACTGTCGATTTCATTGCAAAATCAAACGGAATTTGTTGCGTTCAACGATCTCGATCGTACGAAATATAACTTGATCTCACAATATTGTATAGCATTGTAAGGTCAACATAATGCAGGCCGCTAAATTCACTTTTTTAACTAGAGCATGGCAATGAACAAAATATACGGAAAACCCGACAATCGGGTTAATATCTCGAAAAATATAAGATATTGTAAGATCAAAATATAGTCGCGTGATTAGGCTTATCGAATACGACAGATTCTGTTTCAAACATTTTTTGATAAAACGGATGGAAAACGAGTTATTTCGTGTGGTACGTCTCACCGATACACCTCTGTATAATTCCTTCGGCTCTACGCCCTCAACGTGCCGCCATCTTGAGACAAGATGACCGGTGGCTGCGCAGACGAAGCGATCATCGAATTCCGTGAATAATTACGAGTATTTTCAAAGGAAAACAATCTTATCGGTGCATATCGAGCGGTAAAAATGCTTATCGAAGCCGAGACTATTTGGATAATGATTGAAACTCCTTCAACTGTTTACAGTACTCCTAAAAATTGCAAGACGAAAATAATTTGCGAAATCAAAGTAGAACGACTAGAACAATTACGAAAATCGAATGTCGAGCATGTCGTTGACTAAAGAATTTTCAAAAACGATCGAAGGGTCGGAAGCGAACGCGGAGCCGGAGGAAATTCGAGGGAGGATCACAAAGCCTGGATCTCGGGGACTCGCTTGATCGGTAGATTCTGCGGGAGGACTGAAATCTGTACGATAGAACCTGTAAATACATGATTAATTGCGTTCGCGATCGCGGATGATTCTTCTTATCGATCGACGTTTATCATCAGCATCGTCACCTCTTTGTCACTGTTCGTTGTTACGATTATTTCTATCGCCATTTCCCGTTCGACATTAATTGCGGTTTTCATTGTCGTTTTCCGTGACGGTTAACCATTAATTATTAATTAACGATACACAAGAGTTCGTTTGTTGTACGAGGGTTGGGGCGGCAGGATGTTCCGAAAGGGAATGAGAATTTAGATACGAGAACAGATGTCGCGTTCGAGTTAGAAAAATTGTTTAAAAAAACTATTACAGGGGGGGGGGGGGGGGGGGGGGGGGGGGGGGGGGGGGGGGGGGGGGGTCACACACAACACACACAGGTTAGGTACACGCGAGACAGAACCCGCTAAACGTAAAAGCAAGGACATAGTATATAATTCTATATATACTATATATATATAAATATAAATATATAAATATGAATATAAATATAAATATAAATGAATGATATATTATATATATATAAATATATAAATATAATTGCCATTTTCACGGCAGAACAGGGGGGTAGGGATAGTTAGGGGGGGTTGGGCGACACGGGGCGGGTAGGGGGTACATTGTTTAGTATAGAGAACTAAGGGCCCTGGCGATCGATAAGGGATGCGATCGTCGATCGATCACGCCAGTGTCGATCGATCGACTATCCACGGGAATATTTAATTAGCGACTGGGGTTTGCAGCGAGACGAGGATTTTCGACGGACGAAACAGAGAGCGAGAGAGTGAGAGAGTGAGAGTGCAAGAGAGAGAGAGAGAGAGAGAGAGAGAGAAAAGAGAAAAGAATATTCGATGATCTATTTATATATATTCTGTCTCGTCTCGAACCGGCGAGGCTCGATCATGCGAAGGTGTCGAGACGAAGAACCATAAATTTCGTGGGGGTGCTGTTTATAACACCCTCCGAATGCCATTTGCAAAATGGCGCGCGGTAATCAGGGGGTCGGGTGCTCGAGACGCAGGCGTATGAACATATATAAATACGAGTATATAAATATTAATATTAACAAAAGGCAGGAATAATAATAATAACGATAAAAAAAGTCGGAGTAAAAATCCGTAGACTAAGAGAATCTATTTCGGGTCCGTGTGTGTATACGCGTTTTTTTATATTGCAACGATTGCAAGTCGCGCGCGCGAGTTTTAAATCGATAGAAACGAAGTGGTGGAGAACGGATCACGGTTTGCCGGGGTTTGCGGGGCTGGCGGGAGTAGAAAAATGTAAACGTTGAGTCGTTGGTCGACGGGTTTTGGGACGTTGGACGAATGTTGAGTAATATATGGATATATTATATTATTGTATAGCACGCGTAAAGGTTCGCGGATCGATCGGGCCTCGATCTTCGGCCTGGTCTTCGCTACTCGGTCCGTGGATTTCTATATTGTTTTCGTTGTTGATCTCGATGATGCACATCACTCAGTACTTTAATCGTCACTTGTGTAATATTAATTTAATCGTACTCGATAGAGATTTCCGTGTTCGATGTGGTTCATTGTTTCGGGATTTTTAGTATTAAATGTTGTTGCACGTACGTGGTCATTGTTTGACTTTGTTTGATCGATCCGACGTTCAACCTGGTTTTGCTATTCGGCGTTCGAGTTGTACATAGTTTGTGGGTTGCGTTTGAACTCGTTTGACGTCGCACGCTCTTCCGGCATGGAAGAGCCTGCGAGAGAACCTATCATGGTTCGATCAATCAATTTTAATTTATTGATATTATACAGACGCAATTTTTACAAAACATTTCTGGAACTTCAAATTCGATGCTCGGCGGTTCTACTACCAGTAAAAGAAAGCAAAGAATAAAAAGTCGATCATTTGATGCACGCTCGATCGATGATAAAACCGCGACGTCCAAAACGTCTTCGAACCTCGTCAAACTCGGCGCAACCTCCGAAACAAAAATGCGGAAGGTACAGACGGAAAACAACAGGTGAACGACACGAACGATCGCGAGGCCTCGTTTCGATCGTTCACGATCGAGTAGCGAGACAAAGGCGTCGAGAGTCGAAGGTTCTCGAGCGATCGCGAGGAAGTCTGAGGACCTGTAACTCATCAACTAATTATCTGTTAATTGGATCGAATGGGTATCGACGTGGCAGCATAGAGAAAGGTAGAAACGAGAAAGAGAGGAGAGGGATGGAGGAAGGTGCGAGAACAGGTGAACGGTTCGTACGACAATAAGGTATCGATTAGTTAATCAGAGATGAAATAATGTAAAATACAAGTGCAAAAGCAAGTATACATTATTATATTTACTATAATGCGAGGGTTCATCGTGTCGACATCCAGTGAACAGGGGCGGGGGTGGGGAAAACAGGAAATATTCGACGAGCGAGGTGAAACACGGTCTCTCGAACGCGAAAGCAGAAAAAACGGGGGCGAAGGGCGAACGAAATACGAACGCGGACAAAGGTGAGAGTCCCGAGAGCTGCGAGGGTGGGATTTTTAGGGGGTTGAAGCTCCGTTTTAGTGTTTTAAACGCGAACCGCTGCGTTGCGGGGATCGAGCATGGCTGAGTTTGCGCAGAATTTCCGGAGAATCGGCGAGAACGTAGACAAACTATAAACGAGAGAGTGTGTAAGAGAGAGTGAGAGAGAGAGAGAGCGAGAGAGAGAGAGAGAGAGAGAGAGAAAGTGAAAAAATCGTCGAGAGGATCGATCTCTTGCTTTAGCGGCGTCGTTACCATTTAGTTTCTCGATCGGAGGAGACGGCCGTGGATCGATATGGATCGTCCGCGGGGACACATACCAAAGGACCGTAGATTAAACGCGAGTAACAAAGAAAATTGAGAAAGCATTATTTATTGTTTACACTTACGTA
The DNA here is from genome assembly GCA_028455555.1 of Augochlorella aurata. Classification (NCBI taxonomy): domain Eukaryota; kingdom Metazoa; phylum Arthropoda; class Insecta; order Hymenoptera; family Halictidae; genus Augochlorella; species Augochlorella aurata. Next base: position 2,202 of record JAQQRN010021182.1, on the reverse strand, counting down.
TTCATTAGTGAAATGACACACATACATACGAACACACAGTGACACGCATATACACAACTACACGCGAGAAAAAGAGAGACACACACGGAAACACGTATACGGAGAATGAACAAGGGAGCGGGTTCGTGAGTCGATGATATCGTAAAAAACTTAGTCGGTGGGAGCGGCGTGTTGATTTTTGCGAGCGAGATTAGATCGCGGCGAGGCTGGGGTTAATTATTGTAAATGCCGGCTTCGAAGTTTCCGTCGGTCCGTGGACAAGATGGCGACCGGACCGAGGGACCGACGGGCGCGCCGGGTTTTTCCTCGCGAGTCGCCATTTTGGTAGCGCGCGCGCGCGCTCGCCTGTCGGCCGGACTCGAGGACCGAGTAATGGATATAACGGAGGTCGAATCGCGGCGAATGCTTGCGGAATCGAACTCGCGGAGGCTGGTGGATGGCTCCGGCGGAAATTTCGAGGCCGACATGGCGGCGTGCAAAGGACACACGATGTCCCGGCGAGAGGGGCGGCTGTAAACTACTGTAAACTAACGATGTTACTACGTTTTACCAAGAGCTTATTGTAGTCGAGTACCATTTAAAGATGACGAGAAAAACCTCTTACCAGCAGAAAACAACAGAGAGACAACAGTAAGAAAGAGTCGACACACACAGGGAAACCGGATAAATAAAATACGACACCGACAGACGGGCGAGGAGCGTAACAACAGAGAACTTACGTTGTAAAAACAAAAACAAAAAAAGATTAAGAACAAAGATAGAGAGAACGAGAGAGAGCGAGAGAAAGAGGGAGAGACTGCGAGCGAGAGAGTGAGAGAGAGAAAGAGCGAGAGCGAGAGAGAGAGATAAGAACATAACAAACTAACAAAGCAAGTAATAAGAAAAAAAAACCAATGGTAATTGAGTGTAGCACGAAAAAAGAAACTTCTTTACACTTTTGCACGAGACGTGTGTTGTACTTAAATTAATTATCAATTGACATATGTAATTAACGTTTTATTACTTAGCAATTAAACTTAATTTATTTATGATTAAAAAAAAGAACATAACATAAACCTCGGAGTTTCACGCTTGTGTTGTGACACGCCCTTGTTGATAAATAATATGCGAACGAAACGGACCAGGTTTCTCGTGTGTTTCACGCTACCCTTTTCTTCTCCGAAGATCTTTCGCGTCGACTTGATAATTCATCGAGAGAGAGAGAGAGAGATAGCGAGAGCGAGAGTGAGAGTGAGAGCGAGAGAGATACAGGGTAAAAGAATCGGAGAGATCGCACCGTTTTTGAGGCATCCGCGTCGTTTTTTTCACTCTCCTTTGCCGACACTGTACTAGTTCTCTCTGAACAAGGTCGCTTCGCGATGTTTGTTTATTATTCTTGGTTGCTTCTACTTATCAGGCAATCAACAATCGCTGCGAACATCTATAAAGTTTTCCCGTGATTCGTTGGGTTCAGCTTTTTACACTCTTCGGAGTTGAACGAAAAATAGCCGAGCAATAGAAACATGCGATTAATTGTAGGAGGAGCGACAAACATTTTTCTGTTGTCCTTTCTCGATTATACGATCTTTCTAGAAGGAATAATCGATTTTAGACCGGTGAGCAAAGCTTTCGCTTCCTTCAGTAACAATCCTCCGAGCTCCTAGAAAACGCTCGAGGCTTTATTCAGACGTATCAAAGGCATGTACAAATGTAAATAAAATAAATCGATGTTTCCCAAAAGACACGTCAGCAGGTCACCCTTAACTGAAGGCCTGTATGCCTGTGATCGCTCTGCCGAGTATCAGAGTGTGGATGTCGTTCGTACCTAAGACAAACGATATCAAACATCGATGTTTCGAGTCTCGGAAATTGCTTCCGGAGAAAAATAACGATGCTCAAAGTGTACAAATATCATCTCGACACTTACCCTCATAGGTAATCACGCTCTCTAAATTCATCACGTGACGAATTACGTGGTATTCGTCGGATATACCGTTGCCACCGAGCATGTCTCTAGCGGTTCTCGCGATCTGTATCGCTTTCGACGCTGAGTTCTTCTTGATCATCGAGATCATCTCCGGTGTGGCCCTGAGGAACGAGAAAGCCTTCGAGAAACTATGGAAATCAGGCTTGAATAGATATTAGACAAGGCGACCGAACAAAGATTAACAGTGTGCTACAGAGAAAAGATTAGCTTCGGAGAACTGTGACAAAAGAGTTAAA
>JAQQRN010021097.1:0-18648 GCA_028455555.1 Augochlorella aurata | reverse complement strand
TTAATGAAGTGGCTCGTCCCCGAAATATTCCATTTTTCTGCGCGATTCTTCTCCTCCTTCTTTAACACTTACGTCAGCTGCCGGGCCGTTGGGAGCTTATACGTGCTGATATTTATTGCGTAGGGAAGTACTACTATGGATGCTAGAATGGAACATTACGGCGATCGTTTGTACAATTAAATTATACTTGTTTTTCTTAAAAAAAGTTCTTTACTTTTAAATATTTTTACCATCAGCTAATGCGCGACTATGTCGTACAATTAACTTTTTTATGGCTGAAAGTAATATTTTTCCTTTTTTCTCATAACGTTCTATGATGTTAGCCATTTTAAGAACGTATAGTTAAGAAAAACAATTCTGTTTGAAACTTTTCAAACAATTAACCGAACACTTTCATTAAAAAGTATGCCATTGTGGTGAATATACAGCATATGACTATACAGAAGAATTTCACCGACGCTATAATTAAATATATTATACCTTAAATTTCTATTAAAGATCTATTATAATTTAAAATAATAAAAATTCACCATAATTGACAACATTCCGATTTTAAAATAATTAATTACAATTTGTATTATAAATCTAAACGAAGCTTACAGATTGGATATTGAAACCAAGAAAGGCACGAAGGAGGTTATTCAACGTGAGTTTATGTATTTTTATTAAAGTTCCAAGAATATACAGTTGCCTGTTAGTTTAAACAAATCGTTTGAGAAGTGTCGTTAAATTTCCACGCCATTATTCGCCTGCGTTTAATACTCGACTTGGATTCGCTGCAACACACCATCGACAACTGTTACACTGTCAACGGTAAAAGTGTTCCGACGACCGTGTAACGCAAACGTTGCCAACCCCTTTTTAAGACTATCCCCGTCTTAAACTTAACTTCGTCAAAAATATCTTCCAGACAATCAATCACACGGCAATAACAGTTTGCTGTACGAAGGACACTTTTACTGTGACGTCGCTACCACTTTTATTGTATCGCTTTGATGTAGTAGAAAATGTTTCATGGAAACCTGAGCATCACGCGGTTAATGGCACTTGGAGATAAGCTGACAAGTAGACTGTCGATTTTGCGCCTCGGTGCGTGAACGATCCGAACAGCATAATTAACCCTTTGCTGTACTTTGAAGAATCCTGATGAACGTTTCTAGGAATATCCTCCTAAGTATAATCATTATTCTGTTCTTTTAAGTCGGAAGAATATTTTGTTCTCTTGTCACCAACGTTTATGCAACCGAGTAAAATGTAAGCACAAAATTCTTTGTCTTCTAAGATATTATTATAATTGAAAAAGTTTTAATTGTTATAACTGTGAAGAAAATAGTACGGCAACGGGTTAACAAATTCTGAATACTAGACATTGTTTAGTTATTTTTGGTGGAAATATCGAGCAACCAAAAATGTTCTAGCAGAGGGTAGATAAAAATATTTTACCTAAGAATTAGAAATTCTAAATATTAGAAATTCTTTTCGAGTAGATTGTAAACTGCCAGTACTTATCATCAAATATCAAAATATAGGATCTACATTTTTAATTGCATTGTGTAGCAAAATAAAATACATGTTCCCTGACAGGAAAGTAAAAATTAGCGTAATCATTCAAAGTACATTTGTGACATTTTTTATATAATTCATGTTATAAAGAAAGCATTTAATCGTCCGATCAATATATATAATTCGAAAATCGAAAATTGATAACCTTATTTCTCATTAGATATGTATAGAAATAAGGTTTTTAATTTTCGTTTTTCGAATTTCTCAACCCCTCTTATTTTGCGAATTTGTTAAATCCGTGCGCGATTGTCTCAGCTTGTAAAAGCTGTGAGAATAACAATTACAAAAACTGCTAGAACCTTTTTAGTCACCTAACAGGTTTGACATCGACTCTTCTATTTTTCTAAAGCAGACCAGACAGGCATGATTTGCACATAACTCCACAGTCTACGTTTGCGATACACATTAGATACAATGTAAACGATGCGTTCAAGAGCACGAATTGTAATTGCTTCGGGTCGTGTAATTGTGTAAGTACCATGTTAAGTAGACGTATCATAGGAGTTATCCTTAACCTACGAAATTGATACCGGTGTGTACAACCATCGGCGAACCCGTCGAAGCTCCGCTGAATAATTAATCTGATCGATTACATTATAAGCTTTTGGCAAATTATCTGTTTCTCCCTTTTCGCCTATCGAGACGCGATCGATGAATCCGTGTTGCGCGGATTTCACGGATGTTAAGCGTTTATTGACAGGGATCAATGGATATTTATTCATCGTGAAGGATTTGGACTGTATAAAATACTAAAATAAAGGAAAATAATAATGCATACGACAGAAATGATTTGCCGATCGCGCCGTGATTTTATGTGTGCTGGAGATTATACACGCAATGCTGATCAGCAAATTGAGTGAAAAATCTCCACGTTCGACCGATAAAATTTGAATAAAAAGTCAATTATGAAACTCGAATAAACAATCGACCAGCCGCCGGTGTCCGGCACGCAAATTAAACGCAGTTCGTTAATTTTTGCGAACTGAAATTAAATACGGGAAATGCTCGATCAAAGATCACCGCGCGTAAACGAGTTTATTCCTGTCCGACCTGAACCATTTTTTACCAATCTTTCCGCAAATATTAATCGGTTAAACATTCCCCGCGTGTGAATTAATTGCGAACACCTTAATACGACTAAATCAATTGATATCAACATTCAATACGGCCAAATCAATCGAGTATTTGTCATCGACGAATCGCTAAACCGTGCGCGCCACTAGCTCATTCGTTGGTCAATGTACATTCTTATCGGTAGCGTACAATTCAGAGATGCTTAACCCTTTCGCTTCAATATATCGGATATATCCGGCATCCAAAAAAAATGTCAACTAATTGGTCTAATGTTTTTAGAGTAACTAATATAATTTTGTACAAGTCTTTTCATATTAAAAATGTGAAGAATACGTGCTATATTAGAGCAACAATTGTTTTATTAAGCATAGTAATTACTTAAGACGTATATGCAAAAACTACGCATACTGTGCACATTTCTGGCGCGTGCTTCCGTACGGTGACGATGCTTCAGCGGACTGGACTCCCGAAGCAAAAGGGTTAAGAAACTAATTAATCGCGCCGTTAATAGGGCGATGCGGCCGAAAACAATGTTTATAAAAATAGAACAGATCTCAATTAACAGAGCTACCAATCAATAGTTCACTATTTCGTCAAACCTCTTATCAGAGGGAAAAACTCATACTCTTTAGATACCCTAAGACGCTTGATTTCTTTCAATTTGGTTTGTAAATCGTTTCCCATTAAAATACAGCATTATCAATGAAATATCCATCGCCTATTATCTTATTTCTGAGAAACGCACGAAGATTAATCAGATATCAAGAAAATTTTGAACTCGAAAGATATAAAGCAAGACGCGTGAAAATGAATTTGTACCTTTTATTATATGATCACTGAATCAGCAAAATAGTGGATTATGTATTGGTGTATCTTGACAAAATCGTCGAAAATAATTGGAGAATCAAGACAGAAAAATGATGATCCCCTGTTTATTTCGGGAATTACAATAAAAACGAAATTGTTCGTTCGGTTTTGCAATCATGCTGTCTACAACTAACGAACCCTGTTACTCTCGTGAATGGGGTATCAAAAATAGAAAGAAAATTTCCTGGAATTTCTTCGAACGATGCTGAAAAGGAACATTATCTTGTTACGAAAATACGATCTTCGCGACGAGTTGTTTAATCCTAAAAAAGTTGATGCTGTACGTTAAAATATTACGCGTATATATTCGGTTTGTTTAACTATTCGATTAAATAAGATAGTAAAAATCCTGTATAGTAAACTACGTGTCTATTAGGTGCGATTTTGTTAATCCTTTTGCCCGCAGAACGAATTTTTGTATGTCCGGTAAAAAAAACTACAATCGTCGGTGTACGAAAATAAGTTAAAAACTGACGCGAGCGTTCTCTTGCCAGTCGAAACGTACGGGACCGTCTGTTCGTAAAAAAGAATTTCCACCGGGACAAAAAGATCAGTGAACGTGTTCTTTATGTACAGTGTCGGTGTTTAATCTACTACGTCCATAAAAAAATATATTTCTTGCTATTAAAAAACTACGCATTTTCGAGAAACACGAAGAACCTACACGAAGTACGCTAATACGATTTCAAAATGGATAGTGCGAGTGAGAAGAAGAGTCGTAACCTATTGGAATTTCATTGTTGTAACGAATGGGAAATTGTCGAGTAACGATGGTTCGAAAAGACACGATACGCGTGTTCCGAATCCATAGCATATGACATCGCGAATTTCGCGTTGGTAAAACAGTTTAGAAAATGGAACAATGAACGGATCGTGTGACGATATCGATATCATTTGTAAAACCCGAATAATTCGCTACGTTAGTGATAAAATAATAAACGATGTGTGAGTGTACAGTGGAACCGTGGTTATCCGAGCCCCGTTTAACCGAGGTACTTTGATAAGAGTGTCGGTTATTTCCTGTTATCGGATTAAAAAATGAATGCGAAAGGTGTTGTTGAGAATTTCGCGAAATCGCACATCAAACGTGTTATTTGCCTACTAGAAAACGCATGGTATAATGGTACCATTATACAACCTTCCGCCATCATTAAATCTTCCAACAAAATTCTGATGTAGGAACTGTCAATGCTTTGAATGTCAAGACTTTGAATGTCAAAGATATCAAAGAGTGGATGAAGATGAAAATCAGGAAATCGTCGACGATATGATCGTAAATATTGCAGATGAACAAAAGAGAACATGAAATATACACAGAAGTTGTCGAAAATTGAAAAAACTATTGAAAAATCTCTATTACGCATTGCACAGAAGGAGGATGCTGCCCGAGATATCTACGGAATACTAAAGCAAAGAAGAGAACAAATGCGATTAAACAGACGCGCGTAACCTTATCTCCCACAAAATTTTAAAAAATCTATTAAACGTGTAATCATTAATTGAGTCAAATATACGTGCAACATTATCGAAACATTTCTCATGACTTTATTTCAGGATTTATGTATTACCCGTCAGTTCTTCCATATTAGCCGAGTTATCGGTAAGCCAAGGTTGTTTCCATCCACGTTACCTCGGATAATCGAGGTTCCACTGTATTCGTTAATAATAATTAACACCGTCAGCAAGACTGTTAAACGTTATAAAGATAGTTTGATCTTCAGAAGATGGCTTCGATATTGGAACATCCTGCATTGCTTATCATCTGCATCTGTTGTAGGTGATCTGCAACGCGTTAACCTAGGCAGAATAATCGTTTTAAAGCTCTCAATCGGAATCGAAACTTAAGCTAGGACGGCAGGCGAATCTAATCAATGAATCTGGTGAACTGGACAGGCACGTGTTCAAATTTAACAAGAGGAACCACATTTTGAAAAACATCGGGACGAATTAGACGATCACAGGTAAGGTTGCTAATGAATTGTGCTCACGAACTAATTCACTGGACTGGAGGATACCGTTCTTACACATATCTGCGGCTACAGTCTAAACGAAGGCTCTTCTAAGTCAAATCTAGTATTCGTTCTCTGTAATTAAAATTAAAAATCGTTGAGAAGAGAACGAAGAAACGATTCGACTGCGTCGAACTCCGAAATCAGGGATCTATTGCGAACTTTGAAAGTTGTAATTTTCGAACTCCAATGACTCCAACCATTTAGTTGGAATTTTCATGCCTTCTTAGAAGATCAATGTAAATTCGACAGAAGATACGATACTAGTTCCAAAGAAAGAGAACCTGACCCAGAAAGCTTAATAACTATTGTAATTATTCTTTATCGTTGGAACGTCTTAGAGTCTATCTAGTTCAAAGATCGTGCAGATTATGCGGGACGATTCTCTTATTAACGGTATTGAAAACTGTAGCTACTGATTTTTATGACACCTGCCAGATGATAATGTCTCCAGAGGTCGTCGTCGTCTCTATGTCATTTAGAACATTAGAATTCTTTCATACCTTTAAGGAAGAGTCTGCCCTACAAACTTCAAAACATCGATTTTGTTTTCGTCGTCATTAGTAGAAGCACGAGTAGAAATAATACAGGGTGCCCCGAAATTATAGTACTTCCGAGAAATGAGGAGTTTCTGTGATGATTTTAAGTCACTTTTTCCTTGACGCAAATGCAACTTGCGACTTTGTTTACGAGTTATTAACGAATAACACTGACTGACTGGTTCGAGGCGACCGAGCCAACGAGAAGACGAAGCCCAGTTGCGTTGATTGGCCCGGTCACCTTGCGAGCTCGCCTCTCATTGGTCACTGTTTTTCGTTATAACTCGAAACAAAACCGCGGATTGCATTTTTGGTAAGAGAAAACTTCAAATGACGTCAGGAACCCCTTATTTCCAGGAAATACCATAATTTTGGGACACCCTGTATACGTTATGTTCCAAGTAGAAATTCGAAATGATTATGCAGGTGCAACTCACGATACATGTCGATCCAATAGATATACACTACTTTTATTATTATTATTACTATTATTATTACCATTATTATTATTATTGTTATCTTTATTATTATTATTATTATTATTATTGCTACTATGATATGAATGTATATTATATATATAAGAACTATGAATTACATTATAATATAATTAAATGTACTTCTCTCAAATCGTTAAGTTCCTTTTTTAATAAGCTTCATCATTTGACATTCTTAATTGTCCTATCTCGATTATTGCTAGTACGTTAAGAACTAAAGAAATTAAGCTACCAAAGAAATGCTAGTTTTAAATTATCTGATACTCGGAACGCGAGATGAAAATATTAAGTACATCGAAGGAAAACTAACATGATTCTTTTGTATCTAGACCATTTGATTTTATCTGTCTGTAATTATTGGCGCTTCTATTTACATAACACAACTTCGAATATAAAATTTATTATCCAACTTCGGCATATTTTCGAGTTTCTAATTATTTACGTGCAGCAACGTCATTCAAGAATGGAACGAACTTTTCAGACAACTCGATAAATATCGCTAATCTCGTTATTAGCATCGACCTAGTGTCACAAAAAATCGGTAGCTATCACTTCAAAGACCTCTATCAAGAGAATCGTCCTGTACAAAACTAAATCCCCAAAGTGCGCAAACACGCAATCTAACAAACTCTGAATAAGCGACTGACCCAACAAACTCGTTACAATCTCAATCCCTGGCAGTCGAAACTCTTTCGGAATACATCCGAGAATCAGCCTAACCTCGACCCTCTAAACCTCCTTAAGCTATCGAATGTACTCAACCACCGTCAATTTCAATCCTGAAATATGCGGCAAGGTCTTCGAACCACTTAAAGATCGATCAGTGATCCAGACCTGTTTAGTCTTAAGAATGCAATAAGTCATCGATTAAGAGAAAACCAGCCGTTGTAGGACCTCCTAAAGATCAGTGACCGGTCCGGAGAGCTTGCTGCAGTTCTCCACCGCGAATCGATCGATCTTTTCCGTGAACGGGGTCCCCTTGTCACCGTCCACATCGTCGTCGTCCTCTTCGTCCTCCTGATGCCTGTCCGGCCAGTCCTGTTCGTCCTTCTCCTCCGCCGAGGAGACGCTTCGCGGCCGCCCGGCCTCGATCAAGCCCCGACCGATCGGTTCCTTGTCCGTGGCACAGATCACCTTATTACGCAGTAGTATGTCCAGCAGCTTCTCCCGTCTGATAAATCACGGTTCGATTCACGTTACATGCGGTCACGCAGCTGGCATCCGCCGCTAGCCGGCCCAAACAAGTCTCTGTAATACGGTCTTTAGAAGCGGCAAAAGCAACAGTGTCAGCTGAAAGCCATGCTGCCTGCTAGAAGAACAGAAAGAACACCAGGCGGTTTCGGTTTTTCCCTGACCCAATAGCGGGAACCCTTGTGCGGGGGTGGTTGGACGGAGTTTGGACGGGGTTTGCGCGGGGTTCATCCTTTCCGGGGATCGCTCGATGGTTCGAGGACGCGACGGATGCGACACCGAATTCTAGGCGTTGCGACCACGACACCGGCAAGTCGAATTCGTTTGGTGATCACCAGGAGGGTGTAGAAGAAAGACGGTACGGTCCGGAATAGTAATCAATCCGATTCTTTAAATATTTCTGGACGATGATTTTGCATATTACTAACAAGGTAACCTTTCCAAGTGATCCATATCTAAGGGCTGTACAAAAATGGTTTCTACCCTCAAAATCGAGGTTGAAAACCATATACTTTTCAAATATTTCAAGAACTAAAGAACTAATGTTGCTTTTAAAATGTGTTTTTGATTGAGAAGTTTGATCGCTTGAAAAAATTTCCGAGAAAGTCGTTCGTTTAAACGATACTTAAAAAGTAAAATTTTTTCCATTGTTTCTTATCAATTGTTTATCGATTTTTGTGTAAACTCGTATGGTGTAATCTACGGATCAAACTAGGGGAAAACGTGTTTTTGGAATCTTGTTGTTTTCGCCGTTTAACAATATTATTTCGTCGTTTAACATTATTATATAGAATATAATCTGATCTTTTGTTGTGTACATAATCAAGTTACAAGTTTACGGCTTCTCAAATGAGACGCGCAGTCCTGGTGTCGTCACTATATCGACATTCGATAACGTCGAATAATTAATATCTATTAATGCGATAAGCGTTGACTATATTCCTAAAACTGATCTCGCATAAATTTCATCAAGGTCCGTTTTTATAACTCGAATATATTCCCTATAGATAAAAAAGAACAATATTATACAAAAATGAACGAGTAACTTTAGAAATCTCTTCTTTACTTAATTTTACATCGCTCGGAACTAATAAAACAATGTCCATAACATACGTATTCTGGAACTAATATCGGTCAAACGATAAATAAAAATATATATATATATTAAATTCAATTTAAAATCTTGTCCACGAGTTTGACTCGATGCTATAAAGAAACGGATGTGAACTAAACAGAAAATATTCTCTACAATTATAACCAATATAAACGTGTAAAGCTCTCGGAAGAAATTATATTAATGTAGTTGATTCGTTGGTTCGCGACTGAAATTCAAAAAGCTGTTAAGCAATCTTTAATTCCGATTCGTGATTTTTTAAAATCAGAGAATACATAAGCTTGTTAACAGAGGTGCAAAATATATTGACAAGCTGGTCTGTTCTGTCGAGCAAGTTTACTAATCGGAACCGTACCGTGACGATTCTGCCGGGTCGCAGCGTCCACAAAATACGAAATTAATACATCTGATCATTTATTAAACTGCTAGGTACAGGCTCTCGTCGATCCGCGAGAGAGACAAAAATGCAACGAAGTCCGTGTTCGGATACAATCGTGTCTGATAAAACTCGTTCAAAATACACGACAATTCGTATCGCATTCGTAATAAAAAAAGAAGTTGCAACGACGATCGACGATTCGCATTCGACGTTTCTATCCTTGACGATTCGCAAAAAAAAACAGGTCGCTCCGTGAAACGTGATTTCAAAGAGTATAGGCTACGATTTAAAGAATGAGTTCAACGATTAGAACGCGAGAACGGTCCACCATCGATAAAACTCTCGAATTGGCAGATCCTCGCGATTGTTACAAAAATATGTTCCGATGAAACGCTGCGCCTCCAATCGGTCGTTTCGACCGTTCTCGTCTTATACCTATCGAAAAGCGTATTTTCTGCCATGGAGTACTGTACACTCTAAAAATGATCAGTCGTTTTCGTTATATCGATCGATTCGACACTTATCCTAAGAAGTGAAAGCTCCTACTACCTTTTCGCAAAGGAACACGATTCGAAAAACCTCGTTCGAGTATACATCGGTATCCCAGAGTCGTTTTAAAGAGAGCACTATATTACAAAATGCATTCACGATAACGGAATGTGATTGAAACGATCGAGCCAGTCGAAATGTTCAACGATGAGATTAAAACGAGAGGCAGAACACAGCTACGCAACATCGCCGCTAGAAACGAACGTGGCTTTCATAACGAAGGATACACGGGAACTGAACGCATGCTAGACAAGCTGCGAAGCCATGCTAAACGATAGACGAAGACATGATTTACATTACACAAATATACACACACTCATGAGAACATCCCACTACAATTACATATAATTACAACTTTAGGATCGAAACGCCAGAAGCAAGATTAGACTGTTAATTCATGATTATTTAGTCAACGAGTATTACCTTTCCGGTAGAATCGCGTTTAAATCGTAATCTATAGCTCCTCGCGATCCGATATGGGACTATCAAAATATACAGGATGTGACCAAATTTTTCACAGATGACTCCAATCTTCGGTATAGATTTGATTGAAAAAAAACATTCCATAAAATCGGTCTTCTATTTATTACACTTCGCGAAGGTATAAAGTATGGAAGAAACCGCATGCCACAGTTTAACCGTTCCCCTAAACGTTAATATAAAACTGAGCGTTCCTCATGCTGATTTTACAAAACAGTTGACCTCATCACTTGTGATCGCTAGATCGTCGATTTTCATGCAAAATAAAAATAATTTAAATTAGCTGTACGAAACATAAGTTAGATGAAAATGTCTTTCCTCTATTAATAATTGTAATAATAACGATTATAAGTGTAACAAATTGAACATGATGTAACAATTTTCTTAATAATTAACGTAATCAATTTGCCTTTTGCATAAAAATCCGGAGTCTAGCGTTTGCTCGATTTCCGAAACCATAAATCATTTCCTGAACAAAGAAAAAACATTTCATAAAATAAGATCAGCTGAATGATTTAATCACTTCGCAAACAAACAGTTGGATTATAATAGATTTCGTCGATCCTGACGAGTATAACGTCAATCTCAATTTTGCGGAATGCTTTTCTGTAATAGATCTCCATTGATACGAAGATGTAGGATCATCTGCGGAAGCCATGACAGAAGATGTTTCTACACCCTGTGCAACTAGGGGTGTATCAGTGGAAGAAGAGTTGATTATGAGAAACGAAGTTAGTGCCTGTTGTCTGAAAATTCTTGGACGGAGATTCTGTGAAAGTAGACTCTTCTTCCATTTGTTACACATAAGCGTTTTCGGAGAGGAGAATGATTTTGGAATGGTCCAAAGCTTGATTGGCACTGAGTTTCATATTATTAATAAACGAAACGAATAACGATTAGCTTAGTAATAATTTACGAGACCCTTGCAATCGTTGTTCTTTGAGTCAGAATTGATTCAACGTTCTAGACCAGGGCTCGGAATTAACCGGCACGCAACATGAAGCTCGCGAGGGCTACGCCTCCCGAGTCCCGACAAGCGTCTCCCCTCAATGATCGCCTAAATGCTACGCATAGACGCATATAAAGCAACAGACACACTCGCCTAAGCTGATCCGAGCCGAAAAAGGCAACCACGGGGAGTGTCACGCACGACGGAAATCAGGAGGCGTAGTCCTCGCGAGTCCCATGTTGCGTGCTGGTTAATTCCGAGCCCTGTTCTAGACTACTATTCTTCCACTAAACATTCCAATGCAAGATCTAAGCCTCAAATCATGGTATTAACCCTCGGTATCCTTTGCCGGAGTCATTGTTTTCGTCAGTCAGACTCGCCATCTCAAGATCAACGAACGATTAAATAACGATTCACTTCGCGCAAAGAGGAACAAAGTTTAGGCAGAATTGCGTTTCTTGTAACACGTTCAAAAAAAAGCACGCGTGCGATTAGTTGAAATATTAGGCAATCCCATAAGTCGTGGCATATGTTCGAATCAATTTTAAGGCTCAACAACTAATAAATACGCTCGAATTCAATCACCTACGCGTTTTTTATCTTTTCAAATGACGTTCTCCCATTTGTTAGTCTACTATTTCATTCAATTTTCAAACAATTTCTTCGTTACAAAACTTTGTCATCAATTAAAGCTTCCAATTCTTCGACATCAAATGTTGTTTAGCTTCGATTACTGTTTGCTAACAATTTAATAACTTTTCTGCTTTTCTCTTTGTAACAGCTTTTGCTTCTGATATTGGAAAAGTGTTTCCAACTTCCTTTCGATGTCTTTCGAATTTTGTAAATTACTTTTCATATCCGGTTCAACGAGTATTGGCAGAAAATGTAAACAGCTTTACGCGAGAGTAAAGAAACATAATTCGATATAAATGTGATATCGTTCATTAAATGCAATAAACACTCCCTTATTCAAACGTTGTATTATCTAATCACTGTACTATTTAAATACATTATCAGCTAGTGAACTGAATAACATTATTAAACAATAGAATGCTCTGGTGTTAGGCAAGGAGGCAAATAAGGTATGGGACACTATATTTCTAGATTTAATTGATCTATTTATGACATATAGCTGCATATAAAATTCGATCGCGTGCAGCTGTTTATATTTCCTGCCAATTCTCGTTAAATCGGGCACAGTTACATAAGATCATAACTAAATAACTGAACAGCCATTAGTTAAGTTCTTCGTTAAAAAAGCTTTCGTTCAAGCGTACATAAACCTAGCTCCCATTAACACAGCGTACGCGTGCATAGTTTAATCATAACAAAACATAGAAGCGACATGGACTGCGTTGGTTACCTGATAGATGAACTGCCTCAAACAACGCAACGATTTATGGGATAATCTAACGTTTCCGATCAAGAACTATTGTTCTGTTGACGTCGTTGTTTTTCGCAACTGTATGCAATAATATGGAGAAATCAATTTGTAACGTCACTCTACATGAAATCATACAACGGCATGCAATACTTGCGATAATAAAAATACAGAATATACAGGGTGTCCTTTAAAAATGCTGCATTAAAAAATTGTAAGAAAAATACCGAATAACAACGGACCGATTGGAAATATTTATCTACATATGTAGATAAATAGACAGCGTTGGTATTTATGAAGAATTGAACGAGTTAGTAAGCATAGCTTGGATAAGTAAATACAGATAAGAGAAATGTCACTAGCATGTTTCTACATCGAACGAAAATCAGTCTGTTGTTATTTCGTATTTTTTTTTAAACTTTTTAATAAAGCATTTTCGAGCCAACGTTTGTATAACATTCTTTTCTTATTTTCGCCGGAATGGGACACACTGTATAAGTATTTCTTTTTTCTATAATTCATTACTCTTTTCTATGTACATATAAAAAATTCGAGTCATTAGTAGTGGTGCAGATCTTGAGCTCGTGCGACTGTAAACACAATGTACAACACCCGCCAGAAAATATTCGATCCGATTATTACAATTATGAGTATTATTAACAAGTAAGTATAACTATTAAATGGTCTACTTGAGCGTTTATTACGAACGAGGATATAACATTATTGCGTGTATATTAGACAAACATGAAAGAAAGTTAACGATATTTACAAAAAATTCTACGTGTAACATAACGCACCGTCTGCCGTTGTGCGAAAATTACGAAAACATGTAAATTGTATAACAAAGCAATAGAGCAACGAATAGTAAAAATCGCTAAAAAATGTAAACAACGTCCGGAAATGTTAGATAAACGTTTCGTACTCTGTACGTTATAAAAATAACAAACACATAAATATTTATATCGACGTGCGAACGTTTCACTTGATTTTATCGTTAATAAAAACATTTGACACGTAGAATGTATAAATAATTCTAACGTTCTTAACTCGACTTCTATGATCGAATACCTTCTGTCAAGTCACAGTGCTCTGAGAATTCGCTTTCGGTGGCTTAAATTATTTTAACGTTGTTCCAAGGTTTAAGGTCGTTGATTTCGATTCTCGACACCAGCTGGCATATTATCAAGTCAAAAATATGTATTAACGTTTAAAAACTCGAGGTGACCAGCGATTGTTATAAAAAAAATGCTTTAGAAAGTTTTTTTATTCTAATGTATGATATATACATAATATATATTCTAATATTGGTCAATATTAACCAAACGTGTAAATAATCGTGATACGTTTTGCAATTGGATACGAGCACAAATCATAAAATAACGTTCAATTTAAAATTTGGAAAACTGTACTTAAAGTTTATCTGCCTCTCTTAACAGTTTAAACTTTGATATAAAAAAAGGTCCTAGATTACATTTTTAAACAATTTTTTATGAGCCTTGTTGAAGTTTAAATTATTAGAAAAACATATGGGCTAAAATATGCATCTGACACGTATAAACAGTTGAAATATAAAGTGCTTACATGCATAAAAGAATAGCAAGAACTTGATTTTTAATACTCTGTAACGAGTAATTAAAACAGTTAGTTTTAATCTCAATTTCATATTTTCGTGTTCACAACGTTGTATCTAGACAAAATTGTGCTGAACTATGAAAGTTGGAAAATTATATTTTGGCCCGAAATTATTGTTTCCCAGACCACTGTGGTGTTGTATTAATACTCGTGAGTCGGAAGTAATTCCGGCAGAGGAGTCCGACTGCCCGGAGAATCAAAAGATTCTAACCAGTCTAATTATTGTCTAGAGAGCGAAGGTGAATCAAGCCAAGGACCAAGCGTGCCGGGACGTCGAACGGGACACGGGAAGCGTACACGAGGATTGAACCAGAACGATAGACCTACGTGCTATACGACATGTACATAGTAGTAGCCTCTAGCAAGCCCTTGAAGCCCCCGACTTTGCGACGCGGCGACGAAGTGGTGCGCGGGATGGTTTTCGCTCGGGGACCCGCGCGTACGTAGCCTAAATGTAGGCGGTGGTGTAGGTAGCGCGTGAAGGTGCTGTCAGGACTCTGGAGGTCAGGATTCTCGTCGAGCAGAGATCTTTCGGCACGAAGGAGCCACCACCGACTACGGTCACTTCCGGGATCTCGGTGATGGCTCGGCTCGCATCATCGTCACCGTCATCGAGACGATGCTCGTCCTCGCTCACCGTTCTCCGATCTTTCACGGTGCAGGACGCACCCTCGGCCGTTCTATCCGCCTCGCTGAAGGACCTCTTACTCATACCCTTCTTCTTCCTCGACTTTTTCGAGCTTCCCCGCTGGCTGCGTTGAATCCCGTCCTCCTTGCTCCCCTCGTTCCTCGAACTCTTGACCTTGTTCTCCGTCACGCTGGACGCGATTCCTTCGTCAACCTCCACGCTAGTCTGCGTAGATTCCACCTTATCCTCGTCGTTCTTAACGGACGCAACCGCATCCTCTTTCGTCTTTTCAGCCTCTTTGTCCTCGGCGTTCCTAACTTCGATAGACTCGGTCTCCAGTCCCGAATCCTCTTTCCTAACATCCGTATTATTGTCCGTGGAAGTCAGGCTCGAGGTCTCCTCCAAGGTGCCGTCCTCGCGATCCTCGTTGCTGGTGGCTAATGCCGGCTGGCTGCTCGAGACCGGTGTCCGGGTCTCTTCGACCTCGGGCCAGGTGTCCAACATCGGGCTACGATCGACGACTCGGTAAGAACTTGACTTTTCGGGGATGACGTGGTGCGCCAGCTCCTCGGCTGTGGATCGGTTGCGTAGGAAAGGAGCCAAGATCGGGACTGAGGACGTGACTACCGACGGGATCAGGCTACAGGTGTCTGAGAGAGCGGTACGCACGGGCGTGCTGGTTACGTAGGGCGTTTCGAACGATACAGGCGTGATGGATCTTGCGTTTACGCACTTTGCCACGTGGGTCTCGGCCAGGGTCTTCGACGCCCGTGCCTCCTGCAGCTCTCGTCGCAGCGCCAGCGTCTCTTCCTCGAAGGCTGCGATCTCGCGGCCTTCGTTGCTAAGTGCCAACACAAGTCCACCGTTTATACAAATTCTACACCGAGCCAGACGCGGGGGATGGGCAGGCTTTAGGGGACGTCTCCGGCGCGTACGTGTGTTCTCTGTGCGCGAGGAAGCTGTCTGCGGTTACAGCATGCGGATTACGTCAGGATAAGTAACATTGTACAGATTTCAATTGTCTTCCTGTGTTCCAGTATTCAATAAGCGAACCTTGTTTAAGGTGTCTTAAGAGTGACTACCCTTTTTACAGGATATTTCAATTCGTTAACAATAACAGCGATAAATTGGACATATTCGCAACCAATATTTCAAAATTTAAAACAGATCTTCGTAAACTGATTAGATAATTTCTTTGTCGTTCAAAGTAAAGTATGCTTTCGTTATGTTATTGTATAA
The DNA here is from genome assembly GCA_028455555.1 of Augochlorella aurata. NCBI lineage: Eukaryota > Metazoa > Arthropoda > Insecta > Hymenoptera > Halictidae > Augochlorella > Augochlorella aurata. The sequence continues at coordinate 2,560 of JAQQRN010021097.1, read as the reverse complement.
ATGGATATTTACCCGTATATTTCAATAAATTAAATTAAATTAAATTTTTACGAAAACGGAAGAAATCCAAATAAATGACTGATGGAAAAAGAGTATATAAGTGAGTTGTACAACTTCAGTACCGTGATACAAATATTTTCAAATGTTTGCGTAAAAATTGCATAAAAATAACTTACGCGGTATAATAAAACGACGGAAAGGGGGAGTATAACATATTCTAAGTATATGATAAAGATTAATATTTTAATGACATTGATCCTTGGATTGCAGGATTTGGATCCATTTTGACTCACGGTTGCAAGCTTTCCATTTAAATTCCGTTTTCCAAGCAGACAAATTAAATTATCGAGTATCGAGCGTGGTGAATTGAACATTTACAAATTTACGGTATCTGATATGAATAATTCGGGAAAATTTGCGAATCTTTGTTTTAGCTATTTAATTATTCGCATCGAGTCCTAAAAATTTGTAAGTTGCAATAAAAGAAAGTATTTTCGCAATTTTTCTTAAAACACCTTAGGACGGCTTGTTAAATATAAACCTGAAAACAGTTGCAGCGAAATTTAATTTTGAATGAATTCAGGGTTTTGTCTTTCAAAATTATTCTAACTATTCGACGCGCAAAAATCTGTAAGAATTCTACATTGTTTACTGAAACACAAAACATTCTGTACAGTGCTACGAGTCGCGGGACTGATGACAGATGTAAATCGACTTTCTAGTTGTATAAAACCGCGACTTGGATGTGGATTAGATAAGTCCAAGGTAATTTGAGTATGCAAGAAGAAGATATTTAGGGAATGAAATGGTTTCGAAGCGTCTCCGTGTGTTAACTGGCAGAATTAGGGAATGGTTCGGCGAATGCGAAGAGACATACGCTTTGGAGATAATTTAGAAAGTAGACGATGTACTTAGAAGATAGAAAAAGAGTAGAAGTTTTATGAAAGAAGAAGCTGAAGAATGAAAGTGGAAGAATAGAAGCGGATTAAATTTCCAGTTAGGCTTGGAACATGGCGTTGCGATACGGGATTTCGAAGCGTTTCCGTCAAGTAAGAGTTGATCTCTTTCGTTTTCTACATATAGCACCGTATATATAAACTACTTGGTATTGTAAATGCTACATCTGAAAGACAAGGAATATACAATCTCGTGATATTAGCAATTTTCCTTCAAACGTGTCACTAGTTGCTTTTATAGCTTTGAACAGCAAAACTATTTCGTGTTGCTAAAAATGGTGAGATCTACGTACAGTGGGATGCCAAAGTAAGGAAAACAGTGGGAGAAAGTAGAGAAACTGTAAAGAAAAGGCTATAACGCATTATTGAGGATATTAACCCGTTGCACGTTTTGCATATTTCAAAATAATTTCTGCATGACATTTTATTATACTTGGAAATTTTATGCATAAATTGTAAGAACGATATAAAATGGAAATACTGCAAGTCGAAAAGAATGTCTTGCGATTGAGTTGAAATAGTTCCGAGCGCAAAGGGTTAACAGATTTATGCAGCTCCTCGATTTAAAGGAAAAATGTTTGAGAAATAGAATACTCTGTCTTGGAGTTTTGTCGAATAAATATCGAAAAACAAATATTCTTCGACCGAAATCGTTTACGTTACGCCGCATACGTTGCACGACGGTCAGATATTCGCGTCTTCGCGCGAGGAATCGGAAAGACATTCAAAGAACAAAATAAATCACCGTTTTTCCACCGACCCGACAATAGTATTCAACCTTTTGCGTCCTCTACTGTGCCCGGTGCCAAATCTGTGCGTCACGAAATTACAACCAGCAACGTTTACTCAGTTTTCAAAAGAATGTAGCCTAAGTTCATTGTACAAGTTTCCTACAACCAAACCAATCCGTAAATGCGTACTCACTTAGCCTGCAGTTTCAAGGCAGCAACCTCCTCCTCCAACTTCGCGATTCGCCTTTCGCTCTCTTCCTTCTCCTCGATTAACTTTTGAACTTGTTTCTGGAACAGACGCATCCAACGTTAATAAAAATCCTCCGGCTGCGATCTAATTTTATTAGATTCTGCATTTCTTAACTTAGGAAATTCGTCTTAACCTAATTTCTTTATGCTAAGTCAGATTTAAGAAAGAATATGGAAAGAATGGGAAACTACTTAGACCTATAACTAATTATTAATGTCAGACTTAAAAAAAAGTCGATATGGCAGCTTCGGATTAAAAAATATAAAATGACAGTAGAAGATTAGCTAGATTAGGTATTGTTGTATGCAAATCGCTTTTTATCAATTTATTTACATCTTTTTCCTGGTTATTTTCATGGGGAAATAACTAACAAAGGATCATGAAGAAATTCTGCTTAGCGAGCGCCGTCTACTTCCATCGGAGAAAAACGAGGATAAAGATAAAAGATAAGGGAGACAATAATACTCGGCACAGATAAGATGCCTCGTTTCGAAAGAAATCAAACAATTTACATAGTATCCTGTAATTTTTCACAGATAACGGTTTACAGCTCTGCTGTGGGATGCTGACACGTCACCACTAACTTTCCACTTGGTGACGTGTCGTAAGAATATTTGTTAGAT
>JAQQRN010021077.1:8629-20257 GCA_028455555.1 Augochlorella aurata | reverse complement strand
TGTACTAAAGAAACCCGATGCAGACGGAAATCGACGCTAGCGTATGGTCATCGACTTACGGACGTTAAACGAAAAAACCATCAGCGAGAAGTATCCATTGCTACAAATTAACGAGATCCTGGACAAATTGGCAGGAGCAAAATACTTTACAATCTTTGACTTGGCCAATGGATTCCATCAAATCAAGATGAACCCCAGGGACCAACCTAAGACTGTATTTACCACCCCATTCAAACATTACGAATTCGCTCGTATGCCGTTTGGGTTGAAAAATGCACCACCTACTTTCCAACGATTGATGGACCAAATACTCACTGGATTACAAGGAACAGAATTGTTCGTTTACCTGGACGACATAGTAGTCTACTCCTCATCACTCCGAGAACATGAAATAAAAATCCGAAAACTGTTGAACCGACTCCGAGCACACGGGATCACCTTACAAACAACCAAATGTGAATTTCTCCGAAAGGAAGTTACCTACCTAGGACAAATAGTATCAGAACAAGGAGTAAAACCGGATCCAAAAAAATTGCAGGCAGTAAAAAACTTTCCAATTCCAAAAAACCAGATGAATATCCAACAATTTCTGGGTCTGACCGGGTACTATAGGCGTTTCATCAGGGATTACTCCATGAAGGCAAAACATTGTCTAAACTGTTGGGTAAAGGAATCAGATTTAAATGGAGTGAAGAGCAACAAAAAAGCTTTGAAAAACTACGAGACGAACTCTGTGAAGCTCCAATCCTACAATTCCCGGATTTTAAACGCCATTTCATCATTACCACAGACGCCTCAGATTTTGCGGTAGGAGCTGTACTGAGTCAGGGAAAAATCGGTGCGGATTTACTAATAGCTTATGCTTCACGTACTTTAAATTCGGCCAAAAGAAACTACTCCGCCACAGAAAAAGAATGCCTAGCAATGATTTACGCAGTTCAGTATTTTCGGCCTTACATCTATGGAACAAAATTCACATTAATCACCGATCACCGTCCTCTGGTTTGGTTACATTCTGTTAAAAATCCCACACCATCCAGAAATTTTATTTTAAGATTTTATCCAGAAATCCAACCACGGTATGTCTGCCATTGATACCAAGATCAGACCCACCGAACCCTGAAATCAGCACTATCGGCCAACGTGTACGGGAAATGAGGAGGACTGAGAAACCAAAACCAAATTACAAAGTACCCGATAATAACCCTGGAGAAATAGAAGGAAAAATTACAGAAACACCACACCGAATACCCCATCGAAGACGAGAGCAGCCACCAAAGGGGTCAGTGCCATCCGTGACACCCTCCTCACCAGTACCTGTGCCGTCCTGTGCATCCGAGCTACCTGTGACACCCTCTTCACCGACGCCGCAACCCACAATTACAACAAGGGACGAAGATTGGACCGGCCCAGTCACATATATACATTTATTTGTATATCACGATGCCGTAGCGATTAAGGGCGCATGTCCATGCGCACAGCGAGGCTAAGCGTCGGCCTGACGCGTCGCAGGACCCCCACTAGCGATACGCGTGCGCGCGCAATTACCGTCAAGATCCTGATCGAAGGAGCTCAGGATTGATGTTAGATCAATCACTCTACGTTAGGAAGCGGTCCGGAAAAGATCGACTAATAATTCGTCCTCGAAACACGGTACAAATTCGATAGATCAAACCGATCTGGCAAGTCAGGCAAACTGACCTGATTGTCATCGATTCGTACGCGTCTCAAACTGAGGAGTCGTGAGCACAAACCGCGGAGCGGCACCGTAGGAGCGAAAATCGAGTCAAAATCAAATCGGGTCGCGACTTCATAGTAGTCACAAGCAAAATATAAAATTTATTGATAAAAGGACGGACTATTAGCGGTACTGAATGGTAAAGATCGTAAGTAGAACCACCAACATTGATCAGATGAGGTTGCTAGTGTTGTAATTTGTTCGCGTCGTATGTGGGAAAATTCCGATTCCCGAATTGTGCGATTTATCTTGACGACGCTGGTTAAGTGATTGGAGTTTCCGCCCGGTTCACCAAGGTGTTCCGCCGGTCCTCTGGTCGTTCTTGATTAGTCCGACAAGTACAGTCTAGCAAGCGGGTTGAGGGTATCCCTGCCGAAACACTCGCATCCAGAGCGCACCGCCGGTACCTCTGGGTGTTTCCTCACGTCTTTATGAGCATTGCACGGTAGGCTGGAATTGTCTTTCCCCGGTGCAAACCGGCCAAACCAATTCTTAGTTACTATACGTGTCGCGTCGCGAAAACGATCGGGTTATACACGATCAAGGTTGTCCCTTCCAACATCGGATCTTCTCTGGAGACCGCTTAGGTATTGAAGGAGATGTCCCCGACGTGGCCGGGCAACTAAGTTCTAGTGTTGGTTTCCGTGAGCGCAATACACCCGAAAATCGGCTGATTGCGTGAGCGTTGCAACCTGCCCTCAATCGTTCGTATAACATAGAATATTTAGATATTTTACGCTGAATAGACCAGCGGTCATAACGTTAGGGCGAGCAACCGGTAGAATACAGATCTTTCCAGGCGTAGAGTGACCGCCGCGTTCTAATAAGTGCCGTCTCCGCGTTCGTGCGGCATCGCGATTAACATTAAATATTGTTATTTTTAATAACTATTAGTATATCGATTCTTTAGCACTTTCTGTGGAAAAAAAATTAAATTCAGCGCATCTTTATACAGATTGCGTCGTTTAATTATTCCATCGAAATTGACTTGTGAACTATTTGTTGTATCAACAACATCCTCAAATGAATCTTGTTTGGTATTAAGTGGGGTGTTACGAGCCGAGGGGCCGAGTAAGCTCACGTGGCCGGGAGGTAAGTAACCTTTATGGATAATTAGGGTTGCGTGGACTTTCCAGAGCCTGTTTCATCAACGGGTCGCCACTAGGAGGAATAAGGGTAATTGGGAATTCAAGGTGTGGTTAATAATTTATCTCGTAACTTTAAAGCAAAGTTAAATGAAGATACACCTCGAGCGGCAAAGGTGTATACTCGTGGGATCTTACCATACAACTGTGTCGAACTAGGAAATGGAAATAATTGATTTGAAACACAAGTTTCACTGGTAAAAGTTAAATATAATGTACAACAAAGTCTATTACAAATGTACTGTGTTGTGTAGGTGTATCGCGACCGTCCTAAGACACACTCCTGGTTTTCGCACCAAGTCGGCGGGGGCGTGCTAGGTTTTTAGAATGCTCGAAAGAGAATTGAACTCGATCTCTCAGCGTTTCGTCGCTAAGAGCTGATCGGAAACTGCCCGATGTTGAATTTTTTTCTTTTTTTTTAAAGGAGAATTTCATGATTTAGGGGGAGGGGGTTACGCCGTGCCTGAAAGCATAGAGCCTTCTTACCGTGCGAGGATAATTGGTAGGATATTGGCATTACCGGCATGAAGTGTAGATGGAGTATATCATGAATTAAATTGGGGAAAAAATTTTCAAAGGAAACCCCAAACTTGAGATCATGGCAGAAACCTAAAGGAGACTGGGGTTTTGCCAGTTTGAGTTACGATGGAGTGCTACTTGAAAAGAAGAGTAAGCGGAAAGGCTAAGCAAGGGGAGGGAGTGGTGCAATGGAGGTTTTTGTGAAGGTGATGTCAAGGTTATGTAAAATGAGAGGTATCCAGAGGGACTTTGGTTTTGATTTTGTATGGGATTCTATTTCTGTCATAGAGACCTGTTTCACGAATTAGAGGGTTAGGGTGATTAAGAACTAGGTAGTCTGAGAAGAGGTTTGTGAGAAAGGGAAATATAGGATCTAGTTTATATTCGAAATGGAGGTCAATAGTAGGGTAACGAGGGTGTCTGCCCAGTATTATCTTAAGAAGTTTATTTTGGAGGATTTGAAGTTTGATGAGAGTGGTTTTGGGGGGCTGCACACCAGATGTGGGCGCGAATGTGAGGCGAATTTGAGGAGTGGTGGCGTGATGTTATCATGGCCCGGAGCTTTGTTGTTTTTGAGGGCTTTAATTGAACTGTGGACCGAGTCTAAGGGAATGTAGAAATCCGTGGAGGGGGGTTTAGAAGAGTGTAGGATATTCGTCAGAAAGTGAAGGACGTCAGGCTCATGTGGGGAGTGGTAATTTCTGGCGTTATTGTGTATGTTTTGGAAGGTTTGGCAAAAATGGTTTGCCTTGTCTTGATCTGAAGTAAGAGTGCTAGAGCCGGCAGAGATTGGAGGGATGAAAAATTTCCTACCTGTTAGTATTTTGTGATTTTGCCAGAAAGTAGGATCAGGCTTTGTCTGGGAACGAATTTTCTTATCCCATGCCAGGGATTTGATTTTAAAGATTCTGGAGCTAATTTCACGGGTGAGCTGTTTGGCCCAATGCTTGTAGTAAAGGAGGCCATAGGTTTGCCACAGTTTCATGGCTTTCCTCCGGTATTTAATGAGAGTGTGTATGAGAGGGTCTGAGTTAAGATCTATGTGTTGTATGTGGGTCTGGGAATTTGTGGAGGCTTTTTTCCGACAAGCAATTAGGTATGACTGGAGGTTGTTTATGCAAGAATCTATTTTATCTGTGGTATCAAAGGTTGTAGAGAGCTTGAAACTTTTTGTATAATGATTGAAGAGCTTCCAGTCGACTAGAGGGATAGTATGGGGTGGAGCTAGTTTGCCATTTGTCGGGGTTAACGGTACTGGTCTATGTTGGGTGTTGAAATCATCAGTTATGTTACAGTTAAAGATGTGGTGATGCTTGACTAAAAAAATGTCTAGAGTGGAGTTATTAGCATTTCTGTTTGCGGTGGAGAAAGTGAAACTACCGGGGTGGATAATCCTGTATGTTGATTGGGTGGAGTGGTTGTGTAGGGTGTTACCAGCAGTGTTGTTTCTGTAGTTATTCCAGGAGGAGTGTTTAGCGTTGAAATCTCCTCCAATTATGAATTTGTCGGAGATCCGTGTTAAAGAATCGAGATCAGATTGGGTGATTTTATGAGAGGGTGGGACGTAGACGACCCCTATTAAAATTTTAGGTGAGTCGAGCTTGATAAAGAGTGTTTCAAGATTGGATGAATGATTGGTAACTACTTGGAAGTTATTGTTTATGAGGATAGCTACTCTTCCCCTGGGCGAGTCTCTGTCCCTTCTGACGATTTTATAGAAAGGAATATTGAGGGTTTTTTGAGGCGTGAGCCAGGTCTCTGTGATCAGAGCTATGTGAATGTTATGTTTTTGGAGTGTATGAGAAAGTTCGAGCCTTTTGTTGTATAAGGACTCGGCATTCCAGAGGAGGATGTTAGGGAGACTAGACATTATTCTAGGGTTTTGGCTACTACAAGGAAGGCTTCAAATTGTTGTACCTGGTTGGTACACTTTTTGAGTCTGCTTAGCAGGTCTTTGGCTGCTGTTAACATGAGGTTTACGTTACACATGTCGTGTATTTGTTTAAAGATGCTGAGGGCATCGTCAATTGATTCTGAAGAGTTGCTGGGGTTTGAGGTTGGGGGTGGTGTGAAAGTGTTTGTGTTTGATTTGGTGAGGGCATCTCTATATGAGAAGGATAATTTTTTGGGTGGGGGAGCTGATTGGGGAGGTAAGGGGAGGGGTTGGGAGGTGTTGGGTTTTGTGGGGGAGATACCAGCCGGAGAAATAGTTGGGGCTTTCCTTGATAGATACCTCTTAAGGGCGGGGCATTGGCTGTAGTTAGCCGTGTGGTCGCCATGACAGTTAGCACAGGTAGCAGGAGTATCTTTTGCTTTTGTGCAAGTCAAAGTTACGTGGTTGCCTGCGCATTTGACGCATTTAGGCGGTAGGTTGCAATTTAGGGATGAGTGCCCGAAGGCTTGACACCTAAAACACTGAGTATGAGTCTTACGTGAGAAAAATTTTTCCCAATAAACCCGGGTATGGAAAAGGAAGCCAATTTTGTTTATAAGATTGAAGGTGGTGCCGTTTGGGAATGAGAGTTTATATATACCAAAAGAAGAGTTGTTTTTCTTGCTGCCAAAACGGCTGCAAGAGGTAGGAGTGATGCCCCTAGAGGAAATTTCTTTGATAATTTCGTTCGGTTCCATAACCGGGAGGCCCCTGAGGACTGCCACCATGGTTTTTTCTGAATTTGGTGTGAAGGTGTGATATGGTTTATTGGCTGCTTTTAGCTTGGCTTGGAAAGCTCTGTAGTTTTCTATTGTAGGGAGGTTGATTGTAATTTTGTTACCCAGATATTTTAGGGCGAAATTTGGTCCGTATTCTGCCGTGAGTGAGTTTGTTAATTTTTGTATGTCACCGTCAAAGTTACTGACGTAAATGGGAGGGGGGGGGGTTTAGTTGAGTCGCTGGTGGTTTTGGGTGCTTGGTTTCGTGTGGGGGTTAAAATAGGGACTGTCTCACCGGATGTTGATGGATTGATGTCCTTGTCGGTGAAGGAAGCCAGTATGTCAAACCGGTTGCTGGTTGATATCTCCATTTTGCTGTTTGATCCTGAAGAGGGTGGTTGTAGTCTGCCTGTTAAAGAATCAGATATAAGTAATTGTGCGTTTGGGGTACCAACATGCCTCCTCGTGGGTGGAGGCGAGTTGTCGAACAGCGCAGGGCGCTTGTTCGCTATTGTCTTGAGTGTGTATGTCTTTTTGGGTAGTTCAATTTTGATAAATGTAGAAATACTCTCCTTTGAAATTGGTTGAAGTCTTGCTGGAGTTGTAGCTTGGCGCCAAAATCCGACAGTGATGTTCCGTAGGTAAAACAGCCGAAAAAGGACTATGCTTCCTGCGGTATAACGGAGAATGAAGTTGGAATGATTAGAAACTGCCCGATGTTGAATTTTTTTTTTTTTTTTTGAAGATATGTCGTGAAGTTTGGGAGCCGATGCTCCTGAAAGCTAGTGGCCCTCTTACCGATCGAGGGTGAGTCGGTCAATGGTGGCGTTACCGGCATGAGATAATGCGAGAAGGTGGCATGGATTATTTAGGGAAAAAATTATCAAAGAAAACCCCAGTTTTTTGAGAAGAGGGCGTAGCCTAGAGTCGGTCTAGGGTTTTTCCAGGGTGAGTTTGGGTGAAAGTATCGTTAAAAAGGAAATGCATGGAATGCCGATTGATGAGTAGGAGTTTGATTGTGTTTTTAGTGAGGGGGGTTTCTACTATTGTAGGAGAGATTTGATGTGTCCAGCGGGAATTTGACTTTGATTTTATAGGGGATCCTATTTCTGTCATAGAGTCCAGTGTCTCGGATCAGGGGGTTTGGGTGTTTGTTAACTTCGTATTTAGAAATGAGGTTGTTTAGGAACTGTAGGATTGGGTCAATTTGGGATTCTAGGTGGAGGTCTGCGGTGGGGTAACGGGGAGGTTTACCCATAATGATTTTTAAGATTTTGTTTTGGATGGTTTGGATTTTAGCAAGGCTGGTCTTGGGGGCGGCGCACCATATGTGGGCTCCGTAGGTGAGGACCGGCCTTAAGCAAACTTTGTATATGACTAATCTCAGTTTTCTTTTCAGTGTTGACCCGTGTGTGATTATGGAGTGCAGGAAGGAAGCTGCTTTTCGGGTTTTATGAATTCTGTCCTGAACCGCTGGGGTCCAGTTTAATTTATGGTCAAAAATTACCCCCAGGTAAGTGACTTGGGGGGACCAGTTGATGGGTATCCCGGAGAGTGTGAGTGGTTTGGAGATGGATGAGCCTCCTTTCTTGGGGAAACAGATGGCCTGTGTTTTCAAAGGGTTGATCTGAAGTTTCCATGAATAGAAAAAGGAGGAGACTAGGGTTAGGTAGTTCTGAAGTCTGTTATGGAGGGTATTGGTAGACCAGGAGGAGGAGATGAGGGTGGTGTCGTCTGCATATAATGCTAGATGACATCCTTCCAGGTGAGGGATGTCATTTATGTATAAGTTGAACAGGATGGGGCCTAGAATGGATCCCTGCGGAACCCCTGCACTGACCTCCCTGGGGTCTGAGTCGGTGCCCGAGAAGGAAACATAAATCTTTCTATTGGTTAGGTAGGTGGACATGAGATTTATGAATGGCCTTGGTAGACCCAGCCTGTGGAGCTTGTAAAGAAGACCTTCGTGCCAGACGGTGTCGAAGGCTTTTGAAAGGTCTAGGAGGACCATTGCTGAGGTGCGGTTTGTGTTTATTTCGTGTGTAATAATAATTGTGTTATGCGAACAAGCTGGTGGGTAGTAGAGTGCTACGCGCGGAAACCAAATTGCTGGTTTATGAGCACGTGTTTGGAATTTAGTAGGCTGGATAACCATAGGAGAATGCATTTTTCAAATATCTTGCCTATTACTGGGAGGAGACTAATGGGACGGTAATTGGTGGCTGATCTGTGGGTTTTCCCGGGTTTGGGAATCGGTACAACCCTAGCTATTTTCCATGTGCCAGGGAAGTGGCCTAGTTTGATTGAATTGTTAAATATGTAATATAGTTGGAGTATAATTTTCTTGCAGGCGAATTTGAGGAGGGGGGGGGTGTGATGTGGTCGTGGCCTGGAGCTTTGTTGTTCTTTAGTGACTGGACTGCACTGCGAACTGAAACCAGGGGGATGTAGCAATCCGGAGATTGAATGTTACTAGCGGTGCTGTGTATTTGTTGGAAGGTTTGGCAGAAGTGATTTGCCTTGTCAAGGTCGGAGGTGATCGTGGTTGTATCGGTTTCTATGGGAGGGATAAAGAACCTTTTCCCTGTTATGATTTTGTGGTTTTGCCAGAAGGTAGGGTCAGGTTTTGTTTGTGTTCGGATTTTCGTGTCCCAGGCGTTTGATTTGATTTTAGCGATTCTGGAGTTAATCTCTCGGGTGAGATGTTTTATCCAGAATCTATGATTGGAAAGGCCATACATTTGCCATAGTTTTCGGACTTTTTTTCTGGTCTTAATTAGGTTATGGAGTAGGGGGTCTGAGTTTAGATCAATATGGTATTTGTGAGGAGTACGTTTAGTTGTAGCTTTCTTGCGGCAAGCTATTAGGGAGGATTGGAGGTTATTTATGCAGGAGTCAACGTTGGCAGAGGTGTTTAGTATGGTAGAAAGTCTGTAATTACTGGTGACGCTGTGATAGAGCTTCCAGTCTACTAAAGGAGTGAGGTGAGGTGGAACCATTGAGCCGTTGGTAGGGGTTAGAAGAACTGGTCTGTGTTGGGTGTTGAAGTCGTGTGTGATATTACAGTTAAATAAATTTGGGTGCTTGACCAGGAAGAGGTCAATAGTTGAGTTACGAATGTTCCGGTTAGCGGTGGAGAAAGTGAAATCCCCTGGATGTAAAATTCTATAGTTGGAGTGGGAGGCGTGGTTGAATGGGTTATTCCCAGAAGCATTACTTCTGTAGTTGTTCCAGGAGGGGTGTTTTGAATTGAAATCCCCTCCGATAATGTACTTGTCAGGGAATTGGGTTATGGTATCTAGTTCGGTTTGTGTGAGTGTGAGTGACGAGGGTACGTAAACAACGCCTATTAGTAGTTTGGGGGAATCTAGTTTGATAAAAAGAGCTTCTAAGTTGAAAAGTTGGTTGGTAACGACTTGAAATTTGATGCTGTTGCTGATGAGTATGGCAACTCCACCTTTAGGGGTATCTCTGTCCTTTATGATGACTTGGTAGGATGGGATGTGAAAAGGTTTGTTAGGTGTGAGCCAGGTTTCTGTTATGAGAGCAATGTGGATGTTGTGTGTTTGCAGGATTTGGGATAGTTCGAGTCTCTTATTGGATAGGGACTCGGCATTCCATAGGAGTATGTTAGGGTGCTTGGCCATTACTCAAGAGTTTTGGATACTGCTAGAAAAGCTTCAAATTGTTGCACCTGGTTGGTGCATAGTTTGAGTTTGTTCAGGAAGGTTTTAGCGGCCGTGAGCATGAGATTCACGTTACAGATAGAGTGAATTTGCTTGAAGATGCTGAGTGCATCTTCAATGGATTCAGCACCCTCGTTGGGTTGAGATTGGGTTTGGGTGGGGGTTGTGGTTGGTCTGGTTAGTGCGTCTCTATAAGACAGAGTCTGCTTTTTCAGTGGAGGGGGAGGTGTAAAAGAAGGGAGGGTGTTTGGGGAGAGTAGGGTAGTGGGGGATTTGGGGGTTTTCTTGGCTAGGTATTTGGTTAGGGCAGGGCACTGCCTGTAGTTCGCGGTGTGGTCACCTTTGCAGTTTGCGCAGGTGGCTGGAGTGTCGCGGGTTTTGGTGCACTCACTGGTGAGATGGGGGCCTGCGCATTTAACGCACTTGGGTGGAAGGTTGCAGTTTCTGGAGGAATGTCCAAAAGCCTGACACCTGAAGCATTGGGTGTGATTTTTTTGAGAGAGGAATTTCTCCCAGTACACCCTAGTGTGGAAAAGGAAGCCTATCTTGTTAATAATGTTAAATGTTGTCTCGTTGGGGAAGGTGATCTTGTATATGCCGAAGTTGGAGTTGGGGTTTTTTAAAGGGGTGCAGGTGGAGGGAGTAAGACCTCGAGTTTTAATTTCTGATATGATTTCATTAGTATCCATGAGAGGTAAACCTCGTAAAACTACTGAGTGGGTTTTCTCTGAGTTAGGTGTGTAGGTATGAAATGGCTTGTTAGCTATTTTTAGTTTGTGTATGAAAGAGTTATGGCTATTTAAATCCGGGAGGTTGATTTTAATTTTACTTCCGAGGAATTTCAGGGAGAAGGAATCTCCGAATTCGGCGGCTAAGGATTTTGTTAATTTGGGGATGTCCCCATCGAAGTTATTAACATATATGGGTGGTGGCTTTTGAGAGGTTAGAGTTGGGTTAGGGGGAGGGAGATTTTGGGATTTGCTACTCTCACTCTGTTTTTGTGGTGCTGGTTCGGCGTCCGCGAAGGAGGCTGAAACCGTAATTCGCGTCGTGTTTATTTGTAAGGATTCTGGTCCCTGTTCGGGCGGCAAATATGTAACCGTAATTCGCGTCGTGTTTATATGTAAGGAGTCTGGTCCCTGTTCGGACGCCAAATATGTAACGGTTGTTCTCGACGCGGATTCAAATCTATTGTCGACTCGACTTAGGCCGGTTACTGCCTAATAATGAAAATATACAGAGGTTCGTGCCTCCAAGTATTGGAAGACGGATAGGGTCGTGAAATAACGAATATCCGGAGGATATGCCAATTTATAGGAATGCTCAAAAGAAACTGTTTATTGTCCTTGTTTTGGAAGTCCTGGTACAAGATTCTTCACGGTTATTGCCGATGTATCGAAGTAACTGGTTCGAATAAAAGAAATAATAATATATTTGTCGTTTAAAAGAAAATCGGACGACGTTCCGATGTATGATAATTTTACCTCGCCTCACTCGCCGCTAAAAAAGAAAATCGGACGGCGCTCCGATATATGATAATTTTACCTCGCCTCACTCGCCGCTAAGAAAGAAAATCGGACGGCGCTCCGATATACAATAATTTTATATTCGCAAGAATCGTCGCCAGGAGAGAGAATCGGACGACGGACCGATGTACGACAATATTGATATCGCGATGCCGCACGCACGCAGATACGGCACTTATTAGGACGCGGCGGTCACTCTACACCTGGAAGGATCTGTATTCTAATGGTTGCTAGCCCTAACGTTACGACGGCTGGTCTACTCAGCGAAAATTATCTAAGGATTCTAGATTAACGGACGATTGAGGGCCGGTTGCAGCGCTCACGCAATCAGCCGATTTTCGGGTGTATTGCGCTCACGGAAA
>JAQQRN010021074.1:64225-74339 GCA_028455555.1 Augochlorella aurata | reverse complement strand
CCATGAGGCATTCGTATTCCCCACAGAACTGAGGAGGTACGATACAGTCGGGATATCTCGTACCTGCATTCCCCGAGCTGATGGTGCTAAGGTGTTATTTAACATATCTCGCACACTAAAACGTCCTATTAGAGTGGTGGCAATAGCCGACCAAGCTGGCTGTTTTGCCGCCTCGGACTGATGAAGGGTGTCGATAACGGCGACTGCCCTAATAGGTACAAGGGGATTGGTCAATGGGGGGTCATTGGGTCTGTCGATTCAGGTTAACTATTCCAGGTCTGCCAGGACGCGCTCCAGGTCAGTGTCATCTGGCCTTCTCTTTCTGATCTGTGTGATACAGGCTCTTCTGTGCACCTCAATATTCGATGACAGAGTACCTGTGTTGGTAAGAATACCCCACATAGTGCATCGTAACCTCTTTGTCGCCGGAGGAATCAGGGATGAGCTCAATGAAGCCATCATATACAGTCAACCCTCCTATAACGCGGTACTCTCAGAACGCGGTTTCCATATAACGCGGAGCTGAAAATGCGACAGCCCTCCTATAACGCGGTACTCTCAGAACGCAGTTTCCATATAACGCGGAGCTGAAAATGCGACAGCCCTCCTATAACGCGGTACTCTTACAGCGCGGTTTCCGTCAACAGCATCCCATAAGTTTCTTCCGCGTAGCCTAAGAATGATTAGCCTATGTTTAGTTCGTTAGGGCCTATTTGAATTAAAAGGGAACAGATGGCGCCAGTTTCATGTAGGTTCAGGCAGTCGGATCGCGACAAAAGTCTTTCTTGTTTTTGTTGGAAAACAGTTTTTCAGTTTAGTTTTGGTATCATTTCTTTATATAAACTCTTCAATTCAATAAAAATAATTTATAATTTATCTTGTCCTTATTGGTCTCCATATAACGCGGTACGAATAATGTGATTTGTACTAATTCTGCGTTTCTTATAGCGCGGTTTCCATACAACGCGGTAGACGGTTTCCATAGAACGCGCTACGAATTAGCCTGGTTTGTACGGTTAAATCCGAGTTTCTTATAGCGCGGTTTCCATATAACGCGGTACGCACTCACCGCGTTATAGGAGGGTTGACTGTATTGGAAAAGTGACGAAAGTTTGGTCTTAGTGTTCCCCTGGTGTAGCAAGTCATCGGTCGCAACGGCCATGGCCAACAGCTGGGGCTTCACACTAACTGTGAACGGGATCATAGAAGCCACCATAGGCGTTAGGAAAGCCTTTGGCCACTCAGCATCTTGGACTCCAGTTATCTCTGGAGCTGAGACAAGAATTCTTCCCATTCCTGCATGACACAAGTCTAAAGTGACTGTGGGAAATGCAGCCGCTATTCTTGCAATTGTTATGGTTTTCGCGTCCAACGTGGTTCCCGCTCGTCTCTTCTCCACCGAAATCCCGTATTTTTCTTGAAGTTGCCCAAGAAAATCTTGAGCGAGCTTGCTAGATTTCTTTAAAATCTTAGCGTATGCGGCTCCTCTGCTCACGAACAAGAGGCACAGATATCTAACGTCGGAGCTGAACTCCATATCGTTCGACACAGTCACAATCGTCTCTGAGCCCAGAGCCCCCACCTTCAGATTCTTCTCCCACTTATTAGAGGGATCGGATCTGATCACAGCTCGTTGTCTATCATGTGCTTCTGCCATCATCCTGGCAATCACAATAGGGTCGAACCCTTCATAACGAATCACATCCTTGATTAACTCCAGATTCCTTCTTTCTTTGTCGATGCTCTCCGGATCGAGAAGATTAGCCAGGCTCGCTCTGGCACTCTCCCCGAGCTCCTCCGTGTATTTCTGTAAAAGTGTGGTAAATTCAGACATCTTCCCTCACTTATTCCTTCTTTACCTCCTTCACTCTAATCCTTGTGTAGTAAGGCTCTGAGTGATCAGAACTAGTCCCAGGCTCAGAAAGAGTCTGCACAGAAGCTTCCCTAGGTGCTGATGGCTCGTAGCACGTGCAATCTTTCTTGCAAGTGCACAAGCTAGGATATAAGGGTGGAGTTTGAGTGGCTCTTCTTAGAGGTATCAGATCTAATGGGTCAACTTGTGTAGCCACCGAACGGGTCTCTCTAGTCTCTATTCTTCTGGGGCGCAGAGGAATGAGATCCAATGAGGTCAAATCCCTAATGACTACACAGGGTTCTGTCTGGGTAGATTTGTTGCTACGACAAGTGCAGCGACCTCCACAGCAATAGAAATTCACCCTGATCATCAATCAATTAGAAACCTTCGACCAATCTAAGGACCTCACTCACTGCCCATCGGGCAGTCAGAATATTAACCTGATTTTTGGAGCCTGACGGAGCGGTCGGGGCTCGCTCCCCCTCTGTCGCGGGTCGGCCTGGCATTGCAGTGCCGCCGGGAGTGGCCCACTTATCCATTTTCAAAAATAATATTCTATTTAATAAGCCACTCCGGTCGACCTGCCGGCTCCAGAAATCAGGTTATCAGTGGGTGCGGAAAAGTGCGACGCACTTATAATCTTTAGGCCAAGCGTGATATAGAGAGGTCAACATGGATCCCATGTTGGCGATAGCATACCAACCCCAAGGAGGTGCGTGATACATGAACCAATTTCTCACAACCGTAAGTCCCCTAGAAACAGGGCCAGGAGCTTGTCGTTTTGTACGCCTAGAGCCATTCTTGGATTGTGTCTGTGTTCCACATTCCATGAATTCAGGCAGTAAGTCGCAACGGTTGTAGTCTTCGCTCATACCCCACAGATGGTGACTGTGGCTACAGTCGTTTCAGTTCGACTCAGAAAAAGACCAGTCATATTGCCTGTCTTGAAACCTGTTTAGCCATCCTGGGGATGAGATCGGTGATTCCCCAGGCTAATGACCCCACCTGTACAACAAATACGACTGTCTCATATATGAAGCCATAGTTGTAGATATGATGGCGCGGGTTTTCTTTGGTTCCTCTTTTAGGGCCACCTTACATATAGGTGGTTCTTTAAGTGCCTCTGAATATAAGTCATAGTCAGTTTTTGTCATTTCCCTCTTTTGTAAACATTCTGGAAAAAGCCCATGCCCATTTGGTACGGTATCCTTCACCCATTAACTCTGATTTTTTTGCTCCTCCAGATGTACCCCACCTCAACGGATCGTTGCAGTAATCTGCAAACCTGAGGTAGTCGGAAGAGTTCACACCATGTGACCATCTGTTGAACAGTTGGTCTACATACGGTTTAATTACATGAAAATGGGCTTCGTTCTTGCCAGATACCCAATCCGTAATGTTTTCTATTACGTCTTCCTTCACCCAAGGGGCTTTACCTCCGGTCTGCTCTAGGGCACACAGCAACTGATATGCTGGACCTTCGGTGAAAATCTTCGGAAAAGCCCACTTAGATATAACGTTAAGATGTTTTCTGAGGAAGTCATCGCAACAGGAAACATTAATCCCACGCTTCACAAATTTCTTCCAAATGGTGGACAAAATACCAGTCTGTGAACGTGCGATCTTTGATTGACCAGCAGAT
This sequence comes from Augochlorella aurata, assembly GCA_028455555.1. NCBI lineage: Eukaryota > Metazoa > Arthropoda > Insecta > Hymenoptera > Halictidae > Augochlorella > Augochlorella aurata. Next base: position 70,842 of record JAQQRN010021074.1, on the reverse strand, counting down.
TTTAGTGCTCTATAATATAGGAATAGCGGAGCAGCAAACGAGGAGTGCCTAAAAGGAAACCACGCTGGAGGCTCCAACCGGTACCTTACCATGTTCTCCAGTCCATCGACGTTATCAAGGTACCTATCTTCAAGTGCCCAAATGTCTTGAAGTAGGCACGCATCGAACCGGACTGCATACACAGATGCACCTCTTGGCATGATGGCCCCCTTGTCAAGACCGTCGCTGTTAAGTGCACGCACTTGTATCTTGCAGTCCTCTTCGTAAATTGCAGGTCGCCTGCCACCACTGTGGGGTCAGATCTGCAATGTATTTCATCCAACAATAGAAAATCTGCATTGTTCTCTATCTGTTGGATCCTCCGCATCGCTGCGCCATAAGACAGTATAGTCAATCGTTTAGATCCATATCCCACCTTCTCAGTAGAATCCTCGTGTCGTTGACCTACTATATATTCGATCGTATAAGAGGGTGCTCCGATAGACGATACCTCAAGTAGCTCGCATATTCTACCATATGCTGCCTTAACTGCCGCCACCGTCGGCTGCAAGAGATACACACTCCTATCACTCTCTATGGACTTCATTAGATTCACTGTGAAGCTCATGGTTTTACCAGACCCAGTGGGAGCCTCTAGCAAGTAATAAACATTGCCCTCGGACAGTGGTGTGTTTAGCAGGTCGACGACTGCCGTCTTAAAAAAGTTGTCTGGTACTGCATCCACAGAAACGTCTGGAGCCAGAGTGGTAAGTGCCGTGACGTCGCTGCCGGCCATTACATATTGTGTACTGCCAATAGATCGGGTTTCAATCTTGCCTAGGCCATATATCGAAACGATCTCCCCTCTAACATTGAAGATAGGACATCCACTCATGCCTGGCACTCCTTTCCAGCGGCTGGCCTTGATAAAGTTGTAAGTCGGATCAATATCTATCGGTCGCAATTCATAAAACATCGCTTCCTCCCTATTCCCGAAGCTCGTTTGGGTGCTTTCGACCAGCAGGTACTGTCCAACCCTGCGTGAAGGGCAGATTGCGCACAATATCTCGCCCTTTTCGGCCCGAACCATCTTGAAGCCTCTGCTGCCATAAGTGACCAGGTCCTCAGCTTCAGAGCAGTGGAAAACCCGATCCCAAGTGTACGTCATTCCCACTCTAGTCAATGTGACATCATTGCCGTACGTGACATGATAAGAAGAGACCATAAGTTTATTGTCGCCAAAGCAACAGCCAGCACTAACAGCAGATATCACTTCGCCGAGCCAGTAGTCGCCCGGCTGCACTTCACAGATCTCTTCTGGACTTGTAACATTGCAAGCAACTCTGTCTCTGTCGAACATAAGTTCTCTGACCTCTATTGCCTGGACCCCCCTCCAGCCGGCTAGGGAACGCATCGTTGCGTCCGTGTTTATAGAAGGTGCTAACCTGGCAGCGCCCACCCTCCAATCAGGATGTACGACGAGCTCAGTGACACCGATTATGGCGCCAGCCAGCAAACTTTCCTGGGCCACCATCCAATCTCTTAATTCATTCAATACGTTGTGATCGTCGTGAACGAACCATAAACAAGGGGTTACAGCCGTGTGACAACCGTCAAACAATAGGCCGACATCTTGGCTAGTGTCCCTACTCAGTGCTAACAATTCGCCAGTGTAAGTTATAATCTCAAATCCGCAACTCCATAAGTACCTATTCACCTTGCCAGCTGTCTCAAGAAGGCTCCCGGACGGTGCTTTAACCAAGATGAAATTGCCCATTTCTCTAATACTTATCTCGTGGGCCACTCCAATACTGACTCTACATACATTTTCTTGCAACCTGGACGTTGTCGAAAAGCACAACATTGGCGACACTTCGCTCGACGTGCTATCCGGTCCGGTCAACAATAGATTTTCCGCCGCTCTCATCCACATCGTCATCCCTCCTTCTGAAGAGATGGTCGACGCCAGAGAATCAGTAACTCCTCTAATAAAAGGACTAAACCTGATCGTTTTGATCGCGCAATATTCCCAGACATACGGGTCGTATTCTACGTCGTTATCGATGGTCCAAGACGCCACTACTTTTCGATCCCTACTCAACAACCTCATCATTCGATTTCCTTGAAAATTTACGGTTTCAAAAAACTTAACTGACGCATTGCCATCACAAATTTCTCTAGTTCTCAAATAACTCGTCTTGTAGATGTTGCGCCCATCAGTCTTAAACTTATAAATATCTGCGCTCCCATTAACAACTGCGGAGTACCAAAAGTCTCCTATCTTCCGCGCAATCGTGACGACTCCAGCCACCCTGACATTGTCTTTGTAATAAGGACACCAGCCCTTAGTCCAGTGATAAAGGCATTGTCCGCTCACTAACCGATCTGATGTTCGCAATACCAAGCAATTTATTACATACAGCTCCCTTCCTCTTTTCATCAAGAACGTTTGCTTTCCATATGGTCGCAGGCACCTACCTGCGTCGACATGGGTGTAGATGCAATCGGTTTGAACCGAAGAGCAAGCGATGGATATTGTGGCCAGTGTTGTGCCTACATCGGGATAGATTTCATTTAAGTGCTCGTCACTGTAAGTCTGAACCGCGTATAAAAACCCACTCGCTTCGTCCTCCAGGGTCAACAAATGAGAGCCCTGGAAGCAGGCGAGGCCTACGAGCACCTCGGTGTACCGACGGGGTTTCAAGTCCAACAGACTCCGCTCGCGACAATCGAGGAGATTGTCAACGACCTTCGTGCTGTGGACAGATCGCTCCTCGCCCCTTGGCAGAAAACTGAGACCGTGGCGGGGTTCATCTTGCCCCGCCTCGACTTCTGCCTGAGGGGAAGCAACGTTGAGAAAGGCCCGTTAAAGGAGGCGGACAAATTAGTCCGCCGCCTCGCGAAGTCCTGGCTCAACCTTCCGCAGAGAGCTAGCGCGGAGCTCGTCTACATCCCACCACGTATGGGGGGATGCGGACTTGTTCCGCTCGCAGACATGGTCGACGCCTTGACTATCGGTCACGCGTTCCGTCTTTTGACGTCGCCTGATCCGCTGGTCAAGGGGTTGGCCTGGTCTTCGCTGCGGCAGGCGGTAGCCAGGAAGATCGGGAGAGATCCGGACAACCAGGATCTGGCAGAGTACCTCTCTGGCTCGCTGGAGGGGGACTTTGCTCGTACGAGTTCGGCCGCCTCGACGTTGTGGACGAGGGCGAGAAACGCAGCGCGGAGGAACCGGGACAAGCTCCGACTTTGCTGGGAGTGGAGCTCTGAGCGGAACGAGATCGCGGTTCGGCTCCGGGGCTCGCGCGGTCGCGAAACGATCGTGCCGGCTGGAGCCCGCGCGCAGATCCTGCGCCGGCTGCGGGCAGCAGTGGTCGAGTTTTACGTCGAGCGTTTACTCCGTAAACCCGACCAGGGGAAGGTATTCGAGGTCACCTCCAGGAATACGGCCTCAAACCATTTCCTGCGAGGGGGAAGCTTCACCCGCTTCGCCGACTGGCGGTTTGTTCACCGCGCTCGTCTCGACGTTCTCCCCCTTAACGGGGCGAGACGTTGGGACCAGAGCGGTGACAAACGCTGTCGAGTGTGCGGCGAGCCCCTCGAGTCCCTTCCCCACGTGCTCTGCCACTGCCGGCCGCACTCTGCTGCGTGGCAACTCCGGCACGACGCGATCGTGGAACGAATTGCGAAGGCGTGTCGACTTCCAGGGACGTTAAGGGTTAACCGGACGGTCGAGGGCGTCAGCGGGGATCTGGGGGCTCTCCGACCGGACATTGTTGTCCGGCACGAGCTCTCAAGGAGTATTGTCATCGTTGATGTGACCGTGCCCTTCGAGAACCGCTACGAAGCGTTCGAGGAGGCTAGACTCCGGAAAGTGGAGAAATACCTCCCTCTAGCCTCCTCGCTCGAGGGGCTCGGCTATCGCGTGGCAGTCTCCGCGATCGTCGTCGGCGCCCTCGGCTCTTGGGACCCGGCCAATGAGCCGGTGCTGAAGATACTGCGTGTCTCTAGCAGATACGCGGTTCTGATGCGCCGGCTCATTGTGTCCGAGACTGTCCGGTGGGGTCGCGACATCTACGTGGAGCACGTTTCCGGCGTCCGCCAGTACGCTGCGGCTCCTCCCGCTCCCGATGCGGTGCTGCCCTTGGTCGATGAGGGGGCCCCGCTGAATGATTTGCCCTCAGCGAATTGATAATTGTTCCGCACCCACATTCCTGAAAGGCCGAAAGCGATATGCCTGTTTTTATTTGTTATTTAAATTTGCCAGCCTCGCTTTATATGTATATATCTATTGTTATTATTTCATCGTTGTTTGTATTATATTTTTTTTATTATTTTCTTCTACTTTTTCTTAAAAAAAAAATAACTGCTCAAAATTCGCGACTATAATATTGTTAATGTATATTTGTTTATTTGTTACATATTTAATATTTATTGTTAGCCAACACCGAAGTTGTTGCTCTGCGCGAATTATTTTATTCTATTTATTTATTTATTTATTTATTAGCGAGCGCAAAGATGCGATACTGTTGTTAATTACCCCCGGGAATGCTATGTAATCCCGGGGGAACATGATTTGGTAAAATAAATTCGTATTATCTGTTCTTGCGTTCAGGGGAAATGGGGATATAGGGGAGGTACAGAGCATAGATCCCAAATTAGTTCTCCAAGTCTGATATTACCCGTTCCAAGTCAGCATCATCAGGCCTTCTTCTCCTGATCTGCTGAATACAGGATAGTCGGTGAACCTCTATATTCGGGATCAAGGCACCGGTTTTGGTCAAAATGCCCCAGTTGGTGCATCTCATCCTCTTGACAGAAGCAGGGATCATTGTGGACCCGAGAGAGGCCATCATATATTGCACTAATGATGTGAGTTTTGTTTTTGTGTTGCCTTGATGCAACAAATCATCAGTTGCCACTGCCATCGCCAGAAGTTGGGCTCTGGCATTTATGGTGTGGGGCAGCATAGACGCTATCATTGGCGTTAAGAACGCCTTAGGCCACTCCAGATCAGACACTCCCGTTATCTCAGAGGCATTTACCAGTATTCTTCCCATACCTCTATGGTAGAGGTCCAGAGTCACGGTTGGGAATGCTGCTGCCACTCTACCGATAGTTATGGTATTGGAATCCAGAGTAGTTCCAGCCCGTCTCTTTTCCACTGAAATACTGTATTTCTCCTGGAGCTGCCCCAGGAACTCTTGTGCGATGGCACTAGATTTCTTTAAAATCTTTGTGTAGGCAGCTCCCCTACTCACAAAAAGGAGGCATAAATACCGTATGTCAGAACTAAACTCCATATCGTTGGTAACCTGGAATTCCTCCTCAGAGCCAGGAGGGCCAATCCTGATCGTCTTCGACCAGAGATTAGAAGGGTCCGGCTGGATCACAGCCCTCTGTCTGGAGTGGGAATTGGCCAGCAATCGAGCTATGACTATGGGATCGAAACCTTCGTATCTGATTAAGTCCCTCATTAGCTCTAAGCTCTTCCTTTCCTTCTCGATGCTGGTCGGATCCAGCAGACTTGTCAGGCTGGCTCTGACTTCCTCTCCCAGCTCCTCAGTATATTTCTGCAACAACGCCGTAAACTCAGCCATGCTTCTCACGTTTGACTTCTTTCACACGAACCTTGGTGAAATACGGGTCAGAGGGGTCCACACTAGTACCTTGTTCAGGGTAAGTCTGAACGGATGAGTCTCTGGGGGCTGACGGGGCAAAGCACTTGCAATCTGATTTACAAGTGCAAAGGTGAGGATATACGGATGGAGATTGGATACTCCTGTCTCTGTGAGATGGCAATAGATCTAAGGGGTCCACCTGTGTTGAAACCGACCTGGTTTCTCTCTCTTCTAACCTTCTGGGACGCAGAGGGATCAAATCGAAAGAAGAGAGGTCTCTTAAGACAACACAAGGTTCAGTTTGTGTTGACTTATTGCTTCTGCAGGTACAGTGGCCTCCGCAACAATAGAAATTAACACTGAACATAAATTGAAATTCAAACAGGAACTAAAGACCAATTTAATGAACAAAGCACAAAAGATAGTTAAACACAAAACTTGGAACTCAAGTACTCAGAAACAACGTCTCAAAAGATGAGTACAGTGGGCTGTAATTTACACTGCTCCATTTTAATCGCTGTTAAATGATCTGGCCAGTACAAAATTGAGTATTAGAAGCTGTTATTTTATTATATTTTACGTAATAGCCGTTAGCACTATTGTTATAATTATTTCCCATTGTTATTATTTTTTTTCTTTTCTTTCTTTTTTTTTATTTATCCTATCGTTATTGTTACTATTTGTTAATATTAATGTTAGCCAATGCTACCGTATTTAAGCTATTGATGTAACTATTTGGATCGTCCTATTTATATATTTCGAAATTATCGCGCGCGAAAATGCGATATTATTGTATCTACCCCCGGGAATGTTATGTAATCCCGGGGGAACATGATTTGGTAAATAAATTCGTAGTATCTGTTCTTATCAGCTTAATATCTGGGGAAATGGGAAAACAGGGAGGATTTAGGGCACTCGTTTAGATTAGTATTCCAGGTCTGATATTACACGCTCTAGATCAGCATCATCATTCCTGATCTGCTGAATGCAGGACTGCCGATGCACTTCTATATTAGG
>JAQQRN010021074.1:43952-54148 GCA_028455555.1 Augochlorella aurata | reverse complement strand
CCCCCCCCCCCCCCCCCCGCTTCAGACAACCACCTTCTAATCCTGAAGCCCGCTCCATATAATGCTGTTGTAACCCTGTGACGGGCCCGTCGTTCATCCCACAATACAGAAGCGTCCCTGGCGAGAAACCGTTCGAGCACACCGAACGACCTGTGTTAAACGGCACCACTATGGTCTTCAATCTATTCCGCCTGTATTCTTTGACAAATGTGGGGACCCCCCAACCCCAACGATCGGGCACGGGATATGTACTACCGTCGTCGATCCACCCCAAATCACGCGCCAACACTCCCCCGTAGCTGGAATCTACGGGGAAAGCATGTCCTTTAAGTTCCTCGCCGCTGGGGTGGTCAACGTAACAGAGATTCCAACCGCAGTCCCCTGCCGCCGTAAGATCTAGCCTACACAGTACACGCTCGAGCTGGGGATCATCCCTCCCCTCTCCCATTTGCCGGTACATACCGTGTGACCAGCGTTCCTCTGTGTCATCGAGATAGTACTGGTCATTTATGGGCCTTCCAGTCCCGGGAATACAAAAACCGGCCCATTCGGTGTTCTCTTTCCCCCTGTGCCAGCTCGACACCGTTCTCACTCCCGTAAGGGTAGCCACTCCTCCCAACCTTGGGACAACGTTCATATTCCACTGCCATCCCACAGTGTCCGTTATGAAGTTCTCGGCAAACCACGTTGCGCAAGCACCTTCAACTCCAACTCTCCTAACTATTCCACTCCAGTATCTAGCTACACCGGCTATCTCCCCTGGGAACGCCAGTTGGTCTGTCTGCCCCGCGGCCCTCTTCCATTGTTCAAACCCTAGTCTTAGGGCCCTCCCTCTCATTAGTCTATCAGCTCCTCCGCTATATGCCCTCGCGAGGCAGTTAACCCTCGGCGTCTCCACTAAACCATTGAAAACAGCATATCCTGTGGATAATGCTATACTTGCCAGGTTACTCCAATCACCCAATACCATAGCAGGGTTAGTTCTCGCCCTGCTACGCTGGACAAACCGGTGATCCAGCCCGTTCACACTCCCACTTCCCCCGTAGTCCGGGTATGACTCGTCGCCGACCCTCCTGTCAGGGTATAGCTTCATGGCTTTCAGCACACAGGCCGGCGCACCTATGTATGTTGTCTCGTTCCTTCCATTGCTAATCCCTTCAATCTTCTGGTGCCACCGAACTGTGAGCGCCACGCTGAGCGAATTGACAGCAACCCAATCCACACCCTGCGGCATGTACTGTATAGTGTAGCTGTCAAAGGCCATCCGCAGGGACTCAGAGCCGGTAAGGCATCGGTGGACCATCCGTGCAATACTATCGTTGATATTATAACTAGGGATGGCGGTCCCCCGTCTTAGCTCTCCCCCCTATGGTCCGTTGATACCAACTGGAACACCGACTCTCTTAACACTATCCTATCGGTGGTCTTGGTCACATGCACAAAGATGATCCTGTTAACCTGGTCATTGATATCCACCAAGGAGGCTGTTCGGACAAACAACTCGTCCTCCCCCGTCTCCGGACCCCCGACTTTGCGCATTGAAAAACGATCAAAAACCATCGCTAGCGGATATTTTAGATGTGCTAATATCCACGTATCACGCCCCAGGTTGTTGGGCCCACTATTGGCCGCTAGTGGAATGATTCTCACGCTAGGATCGTTTAGGTACCAATCTTCGCCATCCTGGCCATTCACTCTGAGGGATCCCGCCGCTCGCATTGCCACTTCCAAGACATCCATCGTGACAAAAACTGCTCTGTACGACCACCCCCTCAACTCGCACAGCGGCACTATGTCAGGCTCTCCTTGATCCGTGCTGGCCCAGGCATATTCCACCCCGCTCGGCTGGGATGACCTGGAACTCCTCAACTCATCATAAAGGTCTATCTTCAAGGCTAAAGGCCTAATGTCCGGCCTCTCTGCCGCGATCGCCCTGTCGACCGCGCTAGCTAATAGGGTACAATTGCTGAGGTAGCCGAACGTAAAGAGACCCTTCGCAGGGTTCAACAATCCTGGTGTGGATGACTGCGCGTTTGTGGCCGCGTCCATCATAGCCTCCCCACTTCCAGTTCGCTCCAATGCCCCGTGCCCCCGGGTAGGGTCGATCCCCACCCCGATCCACCTTAGCGCTTTCGCGTCATTGCGGAACATACTCAGGTATTCCTTACTGATCTGCCCCTCCTGGTCATCAATCGGGGGCGCCTCACCTGCCGAAGCTCCCTCTCCCCCTCTTTCCTCACCTCCTGGCTGCTGCTCCTTGGCGGCCTCCCCCTGCACCATTGTTACGGATGGCCCTTTCGCACTACTACCCGGCTCCGAGGTACCTCCAGGCTCACTTTCTCCTGGGCTAAGTCTCTCCGCGACCTGGATAGTCTGCCTTCCAGTCTTTCCTTCGTCCTCCAACCGTGGGATGAACTGCCGCCCCTGACCTATCTCGTTGACCCTGGGTGATGACTTGATACTTGCTACCGATCCCGTCCTAGACCCGCCGTTGCTGATTTTGTCTTCCGGTTCGTCTTCGTACCTTTTGGCTTTCGAGAAATATTGATACAAAGTCCCGGCGTTGGTGTACGCCTGGGACCCGCGCTGGGCTTTTCTGCAGTAATAAACCCTCGGCATCTCTCTCATTAACCAGTGGTTGCGAGACGCCAGTGTGCGGTTGGTTTTCTCCTGGTTTGTAGCTGCATCCCAGAAAGTGTCTTGATGGGACCGTGTGATGACGCTCCTGGGTGGAAGATTGTCATGTACATTATCTATATTTCCATTCAGTGCGTGCATATCTCGGTTGTGGGCTACTGCCGCTGCCTCCAGCCATCCGTTGTTTATAGCCCCTTCCAACAACCTAATTTGCGTTATTTGCCAGCTTGTGAAATTGCGGCGTCCGCGTCCGACAGAGATGTCAATTCTGTCATCTTCGCCAAGGAGCTCGCTCCTTTTTGCGAAGTAGGCGCGTTCGCTATGGCTTCCTCGGAAGGTAGAGTCACCTTCGGAGCCGAATCTGGCGACACCAAGGGAAGTGACTTGTCGGTCACGTCCCTCTTCTCTGTCACGCTTAGTTTGCCATCTTTCGTCTCCGTACTCGATGTACTTTGACGTGGTCGGCCCTGCACTAAAAAAGGTTTTGGGTCAGGGTAACGGATGGCGTCTAATTGTGGTAAGCCCACGTCTTGTGTTCCCAAGATGGCATTGTTGATTATCCGTATTATATTACGATTTCTGGTCTCAATGAAGTGGTATTTAATGGATAATAAGAGAGTAGAAGACGTTAGATCGTATTGCGGTGAGATAGTGGAGAACACACGGTTGGACAGATATGACCACTGGTCTACACTTATAGGCATAAACAACTGTGTCATACCTCCTAATATATATATGGTGACAGGAGCAACACTCTTGAAGTCGAGGGTTCCGGAAGCCAGATGTTGGCCTGACAGTGTATTTTCCTCAATGCACGTCAACATTCTGTAATCGTGACGTGATATAGACTCGTACATTTGGGAGAAATGCCGCGCTGGTGTTTCCATGTAATGAAGGGCCCAGGAGGACACCATCCAATAGGGAACTGGTAGTGTGTGTCCCCATGTATCATCGTCCCAAGATGCAGAGCTGTAATAAGTACCTACATCTCCTTCAAGACCGGCAATGCTATATATCAGTAAAGGGTCCACGTGTATTATGGTATTATACGTTAAATCAGAAATAAGCCCGGCGAACGGAAAAGCAGCGTGGTGGTGCTGACTCATCTCAAGTCCAGACCACATTCTTAGGCCAAACCCGTTCATCGCGAGCATCCTACCAAGTGAAAGTGACAAGGCGAGGGCTTGCATAGTTATAGTTGATTGGAGTCCCCCGAGGTTTTCGATAGAGTAACTGAACTCTTCGAGTTCCATCATGTTTAACCCGATTAGGACACGGTAGATTGAGGTAGCAGTATGTACTCTGTACCCCACGCTTAACGCACTAATATTATTACTGCTCCAAGCGACCACGGAACAGTCGTACGTTTTGTCATCATTGTAAATGTCCACTGTACGAGTGGTGTGGTACGATGTTGGACTAAAGCAACAAGGCGACAGTGCTGAAAAGTTATAGCCGTTAAACAACGATGACATGCGGGTAGATCTTTCTGTCTCCGTCTCTTCCCAGGCATCTTTGGTAGATAGGGTTGAATCCCCTAAGTCACCACCACCAAAGGTCCAAGCACCTACTAAGTTCTTATCGTAGGCATGGGAACTAGAGTTATACTCAGCAAAGGGGGATATTGGCATGACCACGCTAAGTTCTGCGGCCATGGTCACAGCCATACGCATTGCTCCATCTTGTGAGAGCGTCCTCCCAACCACGGCAACTGCAGCTCGCATGTTATTGGCTGCTTTCATGTAACCAACATCGGTTGTTTGGTCTATTACTGAATCTGTTATGTCAGTTATATATGTCCTCACCATCTCTAAGGTCATATTCGGAGACTTCCGGTCCCCGGGGTACACCTTACACACATGATTGCCAACACGAATGTGTGTAGAGGCATGCATGGACGTGTCGTCTGTGATAACCAACATTACATTAAGATGTCCACCAATGTGGACGCTGTGAGCTGCGGGCATTGCTGACAAGTTGCATACCAGCTTATTTTTGTACTGCTTGGTTGGGAAGTGGCTATAATACGCCTTCCAGACGTAGTTCATTCTCCCAGACCAGATGATAGATGGCAAGTACATCGTTATATACTGGAGCAGCCACGGAACTCCCAACATTTGTGACGTCACGGGAATAGCGGTCCACGACGAATCAATCTGCTCAGTTTGAAAAAACTTTACGTCGACGTTTCCGTTAAAGAACGGATCCGCACCTCTCGTAATGTCCGTAAATGCCGGAAGTGTGGAACACATCACTCTTACCTGTAATGAGTCGGAATCTTTTTTATCCAAGGATGTCCATCGGAATTTCATGCTACCTGGATCAACTCTGTACACTCCTCTGATGAAATGGGCCACAGTCTTATCCAAAATAAACGCCTGAGGCATAGCTGGATAAGAGAAAAGTAGACCCTTGAGTAAAGGTGCAGTGTCGATCCATGATGAGTTGGTATTACCGACAGAACTTAAAAGATAGGACACGGCAGGTATGTCTCTAACCTGCATTCCTCTGGCTGATGGTGCAAGGGTATTGTTTAGCATGTCTCTCACACTAAACCGTCCAATAAGGGTTGTGGCTATTGCAGACCAAGCAGGCTGCTTGGCTGCCTCGGACTGGTGGAGGGTGTCTATAACAGCCACCGCCCTTATAGGTACTTTGGATGCAGACGCATTCCAAGGTTTGTCTGTTGTACCTGATGGAGGCAAAGGAGCCTGGGGAGACGATGATTTGTCTTCGACCTTTAAGTTATTCACGTTAGATGGTAAGTCAGATAAATCTGCGAAAGATGACGATGCAGATGGAGGATTGTCGATGCGTCCTGAGAGGATGCGCACATATGAACTGCCATATCGTTTTTCCAGTGTAGACGTCTTTATTAGAACGTGTTCCAGTGTCATATGTACCTTTCCCATTTTGATCAACTCTATTTCGCGACTGGTGTACACGCTCGGCTTCGTGATCATGCAGTCACAAGCCTCCTTTCTCGTGAGAAACAGGACATCAGTTTTTGTTTCTTCCTTTCGTAAAGAGTTGTCTTTTTCCTCTTTTAGGATATCATCTTTGGCTGTAATGTACAAGGGAAACATACGCCCTTGGGTGTTCCAACCCGTAAAGTTAACCGAACGGGAGTAAGCAACCTTAGGCTTGTCCATGGCGTATGGTAACTGGTCTAGCGTGACACAGTTACTTCCCACTACAGGAAGGGGAGAACAGAATACCGATTTAAAGTCATCGGCACTGCTCGGGTGGGTAGTGGACGGGTGCCACACCCCCCTCTCTATCGGTTGGATTCCAGGTTCCATCTGTCTATTGACACAGCGCTGTGTTGAAGAGATGCACACACACTTTCCTTAGTATGCTTTCAGCGAGATGTAAACGCACTACTACAACAGCTATGCCAATGATGAGTATGAAAGTCAAAGTTAGGAGAGTTAGAATAATGAATAGTAAAATGTGTACTATTCTGTTAGGTGTTAGGTTGTTGTTGTTACCTACTATCAACACTGAATCTTCAAAATCATCAGCCATATGTAAAACCAGACAATTTTCAAACGTTGTCTGAGTTTTACTTATCTCACTTCTCAGTGGGAGGTTGCACTGCAGCTTCAAAAGACTAACGTATATCCGAGATGTAGTCTTTTTGCTTCACGTTGCTTCTCTCCACTTGTCTAATTTCCCCAACAGGGATCCGATGACCTTTCTCATACAGCGAAGACATTACATAAGCCTTCGGCGATTTTCCTGACATTGCGCAGCTATAGTATTCTGCAAACCCACCATAACCTGAACAAGGATCTAGTACCACTTTGACATCCTCAAAAAAACCGGGATCTGCTTCATGTAATTGCTGCATCTTGAAGCCTCCTCGACTAACGTAAGCCGATCCTAAGTCTGCTTTCTTTGGCAACGCGATTCTGCCCAACTTCTCCAGACTCTCCCAATTAGCTTTGGTTAGTCTGCTTGCTAGCTTGTCCGTCATCACTCCCGCTTTGATGACTTCTGATACACTGGAATGGTGTTTACTTGAGCTTTGTGTTGACCACTTCAACCAATCCCAGCGGGGAGCGATCGTGAAGCAAGGTTTGTCATATCCAAGTAAATATGTATACAAGTTAGTTGTAACTCCTCCTGATAAGACCTCCTTTTCGCTTTCAGGGATCGCGCTATAGATCACCTCATCTAGTCTTTTTCTCTCTTGTGAGATAGACTCAGCAGATATAGAGTCACTCCACTCGCTCAACAATTTGCTTGTCTTCAAGTCGCAAGTTAGACTCGGTTTGAAGAAGGTGTCATATATGTTTTTTGCTGCTACTATCGCATCGCTTAATATACTCTCAGAATGGAGCACCTCCTCACTGGGGGTTGTATTCCAAAAGCTCAAGCCTGAAAACCAAGACGTTTTGACGGTGGATACAGCCCTGGTATTGCCAAGATTCCTCCTCCACGGGTTTGCTTCATACCATTCTGATAACACTGAATTAAGCTTCACTGCCATCCCAGTGTCTACACAAGCTCTCCTCAGATATTCTCCTTGCATTGTTGAGCATGTACTTATCTGCCAAGCTTTGGCATGTCGCTCACATGGGGAAAAAGCCCCTGGACATTCGTTGCCCTTGTCAGCCAGGACAAGGAAACTACAAGTACAGTATCCCCCTACAGTGCTAAGATAAATCGAACCATTTATCTCGTAATAGAAATTTATTCCTGCCCACCAAGCACAGTGAACCCACTGGTCGCTCGCGTCTAATCCGCAACTCAAATTTATCTCTCCAAAGAATCCGATATCTGTTTGTCTAAAATTAGGGTCATTTTCGTCGCTCGCCCTAAACAACCTAATACTCCGACCCTTAAACTTAGTCATGCTTTCTGCCCTACCGTCCATCGTGGGTGTTCCGTTGACTCTCCTCCACTTGTGGTCGCAACAGTCAAGTATTCTCGCTGGCAAGTGTTTCTCAACTTGCAGCGACTCCACATTACTTCCTATCAACGTCCCACTCTCATAGTGTGACCACATTAACCACTGATACAGTGCCCATTCTGTTGTTGTTAATCCGCTAGGACACTCGCACCAATCTACTGGAATCAATCCCAAATGAAATTCATTCTCTCTGATTTTGCTAATAAGGCCAAATAGATTAGCCGCTTTGTCCACTACGCCAATTATTGCGGCCGTTAACATCCTGTGCCATGCAGGCTTGACACCATGCTCATCCCAATTACACACGTGATTGGTTTCCACAACTAGTTCATCGGGTGACAAGTCCACACAAGCGCCAGACACGGCCTGAATAGCAGGGTGTAGGCAAGCAAGCTTAACAAAAATAGTGTCCAACAGACTTCTGGGCACTCTATATGCGAGCACATAATTAACACTTCCTCCATTAGCAGGCATACTAATTAGCAAAAAACTGAAGCTGAAATAATTCTTGCAGACGTGCACAAAATGTACTGCGACATTAGAGTTGTAAGACAATTCGATTGATACCCTACAGTCACCCCTAGTCAAAGAGACTCCAGTGCCGTCAATCTCAATACTCGATGCGAAACATTGTACTATCGCCTTGAGGTCCTCTGCAGTCACACAGAAGAACTCGAAGGGCACACAAGACTCATATTTCCTACAAACGGATAGTCCTTGCTTGTCGTCCCTTATAAACCTAAGATAGCTTAGAGGTAAAATATTGCCATAGTAATCATACTTACATATGGATCTCGAATAATGTAATCTTTCAATTATACTTAATCGCCCTTCTCTCACTCTCTTTAGATACCATGCATTCACTTCTGCTGGCTCAGGTCTCGTGAGAGAGAATCGTTCTTCCATCGTCAGGTCATCTGTTCTAGGTTTGCACCAAGACGGCAAGCTCCTAGTCAGAGTGCTTATGATACCATCTCCAACAGCTCTGCCTACGAAACTCGCCACAGAACACATGGAATCCTTTACTACGCTAAACACGAATCCCACAAATCCCTTTAAATTGTTCCAGACATCGCCAATAGCATGTATCACAGTTGGATTCTTAGACCAATATATGCATCCAAATAATCCAGCGATGAAACTAGGTACACCCAGGGCTAACGTGAACGCATCTAATGAGTGTCTTTCTCTCCCATCAGATCGGCTCAACGATACTAATCCTTCAGATATTATAGCTAATGCTATTGGCACTCCAGCGTAAGCCTCGAATGCGTCAGTGAAAGAGCCTCTTGATATCTCGCCTCTCCTCACGCAGTTACAGATCCAGGCTATAGCTATCGAAAACATAGAGCTAGGACTTGCTAATACAGCTCCAACACAGAGTGTGTTCATCGCGAATGAGTCAAAAGACCCGAAATAGTCCTCCACGTATGCGTTGGTACCATCTGGCTGTCTGACGCTTTTCGATGATATGCCTGCCTGAAACTTAGCGGTTTTCAAACCCGTCCTGATGGCCAACAACCCTACGGCTATGACAGTACACAGTATTCCTGTAGTCACATCTAATGTCATAGTCTGCATCAACGTTGTCATTGCTCCTCCTAGGGAACTCCACGGTAAATTGCCATCTTGTACCTTCGTGAAAAGCATGTACACCTGCTTTAGTAAAACTACTGCATTGCCACTGGCACCAAACAACACGCTTCTCCCCGCTCCAACGCCTAACGTGGCTGCTGTTGCCGTTGAAATCGCTGAACCTGGTAGCAATAGCTGTGAGGCGACCAATAGTTGATTCTTAATTAGTAGAGCAGCTCCCACGCCTCCGGTCATGCCGAATATAAGGTCCCATGCGCGATCGCCGCTTTTAATTGGAGATCCGAAAGCATCGTAATCCACTAAACTGCCACTTGTTAGACCCTTCATGACAAATCCAATCACTTGTGCCACACAAGCCGCAATCGCCAAAGGAGTGGTCGTGAAAAAAGCTAGCATACCATTTAATATCGCTAACACCGCTACAGCGATTGATCGTCCCAGAATCTTCTCCAATTTGATAAATGCAGCACCGACCCATGTAGCGCCCATAATCGCGCCCAATGATGGAAAAGCTCCTATATGATAGGTTGCAGGTATCAATGCCCACTTTGTCGTCAAAAATACCTTAGCCGTCTCGTAAATCGAGCATAATGCTGGTAGCCCAACCGAATGTTTGGTTTCTGATATTGGAAACCCTGCTCTTTTAGTCCACTCAACGAACTGGCTTTTTCTTCTCACAAGCGCGGCCATAGCTCTTTCCGAAAAAGTTTGCGCAACGTCCATGCTGTCAATGTGCAAGCCTCCCAAATCCGCTAAAAATTTACAATGACTCGCGCAATATGTTTTCCTAAACGGATAAACCCTTGACACGTGTCTTGAAGCGTTCTTTATAGCAAGATTATACACGGAGCTTAGAAGCACGGCCGTACATCCGATAGCGACTATTGATCCCCCGATCAAGCCTATATTAGAATGCATGACTTCGCCGTTTAGCATTGGTCTTTCTATTATGCGATTGAACAATTCAAAACTGACCGATTTGGTTCTCTATTCTTTTCTAATATCTGATACACTGCCCATCGGGCAGTCAGAATATTAACCTGAT
>JAQQRN010021071.1:0-11117 GCA_028455555.1 Augochlorella aurata | reverse complement strand
TATATTTAATGGATACAAACTAATTGAAAAAGATAATTTATTTATTCGTTCAGTCTATCTACACAGAAACCAACTCTAATAAAAACGTGCTACAAATTAAAGTGATTGCATTTAACTTAATTTTTCTATTTAACTTAATTCCTCTCAGAGTATTTTCTCAGATCTACTTTCAAACACTGGAACGTATTTATTCGTGAAATAGTAACTAATGGTCCAAATAAAATATATAAGGATTGAACGTTGGAAATAATTACTCTATTTAAATAGAATTTGATATTAGATTGTATTGATGATTTAAATAATTTCTCTGTTTTGCAGTCGCACTACTCACAAATACAATCCAATTACAAATAATTCAGGTTTAATATTTTTTATTTAAAAATGGAAAAAATTATGAAGGTTCATTTATAAGCAACGGTTGGGAGAGATGATAACAATCTAATGCGTAAAAAAAACAAAAAGATACAAAATATGAAGCGGACGAGTTAGATCAATTAGAAATTATTGAAATTGAATACTCGCTTCAGAAAAAGGTTCACGAAAAACGGAATCAAGGAACTATACATTATTCATGAATGAAATAGCAAAGCTATAAAATCGCGGTTGATTGTCTGAAGTACTGTTAATTTAAAGCACAGGTATATATCGTTAGAACTATAACGCTCTGAACAGATTTCGCAAGTCGTCCACTATCAGCGGTGATATTTAGTACGCGATATTTCATAGAAGCATGTAAGCTCGTTAAGTTTCATCGAGCGTAAAGCGAAAGATGCTCTTGCTCGTCGGACTGTATTAGATATTACATAGAGCTAAAGCTCATTAACGCGTCAAAATATCGCTTACCGGAGCGATTTGCTTTCCAGCGAACAAGACAGGATCTTTGATTAATCGCGTGTCAATTTGCCGGTGACGATGGGCGAGCTGCAGCTCCCGTGAACGATTAATGAACGGTAGTTTCGAAAGGCTTATACGCGGATTTGTAGATTAACCGTTTAGACAAGTGGCTTACAATGATAATAATAATCCGTCATTACCGTGTGTGTCATATGTTTGTTCTCAAACACTGTGGAATCTCGTGTTGAAATTGTTGAATCGGAGTGCGAATAAACAATAGATAATTAGGAGAACATACGTATGTATGGTGACAATGTCTGGAAGAATTCAAGTTGTTCTAACAATTTCGATTTAGATAAATTTACATTCGGGTTACCTCAATTTTCAGATTAGTTTTGATTAATTAAAATATTTGTAGAAATTACAATTGGGACATTTCAAGGCTGCGTTACCGAATGATTTGTTTAGAAATGTTGCAATTATTAAATTCACTATTTTATGAAGTAAAATAGTTCTGTTTCGGAATAAACAAAGTTCGATAACATCTTTAGATTTAGATATAGAGAAACATTTAGAAAAATTATATTATTCAAAAACAAATGAATTTCACTGCTGTATACAATAATTATAGCGCGAATTACTATGCAAAATAGAAATATTGTGCACCAATTTTGCGAAACAGAAGACATTTGGAAATTGTCCTCCTCTCACAATTTGAATAAGTCGAGAGCACTGTACGGATACGATTTAATTCTTTTAACCTGTCTCCGATTTTATACCCGTTTTTAAACTTACCTACTCATTTCTGTCAAAAATGCATCAAACCTGCAGTATAATATATTAAGCAATTAACAAACAAAACAAATTGATTTCATATTATAAAACACGTATGATTACCGAATGTTCGTTATCATATTTATTATTCAGATCGGCTCTAAACACCGGTATCTAATTAAAAATCAATCTCCTAGGTGCGAATTATCTAATCTAAATTGTGACAACATGTTAATGACTCCAGCAATCACAGCAAAGAAGTATTTGCCATTTAGCGATACCGCATACTCGCGATCGGTCATGAAACGATCCCTAACTCGCCAGCGGTCACGCATTTAGCTGATTTCGATAATACATCATGTATCCATAACGCGTTCCTGGAAGGTGTCACGCAGGTGTAATAATATTAATAGAATCCCTTATCCGCGAGCAATTTTAATTGATATGTCAAGCCGACTGACAAGTGGCTAATGTGTTACACCACCGTGCCAGGCTGAACGATATTCGCCCCGTAATCAGTTTCGATTACTTAGCTCTGAGATGGAGAAGAAAAAAAGAGCGTCTCTCGGGACATTTAATTTGCGAACAAACAGGTTCGAGAGAAAAATCGAACCTTTCTCGTCGATCACAATTTTCAATCGCAAGGACAAGCTCCGTAGAATATTCGTTCTATATTTATCAGAAATTGAAATACGGTATGATCGATCGAAGGTAATCCTTTCCGATGCTGCAGTCCCTACATTGGATCTTGTTTAACAATTTTTATTTGACGTATGAAATAAATAAGTTTTTATTAGGTTGCTGCGTAAGTTATTATTGCAACTTCGAAGCATCTTTTTTTACGTATTTTCTTTTAAAATTGTTCAAATTATACAGAATGTTTTACAAAAGATTATCAGTCCTTGAAAGGGATGATTCTTAAGGCGATTTGAAGTTACTTTTCTTTAGCGAAAATTTTCTCCACGGCTCTGATAATGAGTTATTAACGAAAAAACACGGACCAATCAGAGAGCAAGTACGGCTGACGCCCACCCTTGCGGGCAATGCAAATGTGTCAAAACGTGTCAGCTATAATCGCTCTTCAATCGCTCTGTAGTTTTCGTTAATAATTGGTTATCAAGAAAAAAGTTACTTGGAATTATCTTCAGAATCATTGCAACAATTTCCGGACACGCGTTAAAGAACCTTTAAATAATTGAATAAATTTCTTAATTCTAACATACATTATAATTAAAATGACAGGAGATCTAAACTCCTTATGTTTATATTTTTATAGTTTCTTTTTGCAGCTATAGTTTGTATAGTTTCTTTTTCTATCGTGGAATGGAATTCTGAATATTTGTATTGAGATGTTAATAAATTGAAACTGTAATTATCCCAGTAGTATAGTCTTATTGCTTCGTTACACATAAATTAGAAAGGTAGTACTAGAATAAAATTCAAAGATCATAGATTTTTCTAGATTGCCATAATCATGAACGACAGATCGATAGAATGCCAAACGTCTTTATATTTCCAACAGGTTTCTTAAAATAAAATCTCTGCTGCACATTATTTTAAGGAATATTTCCTTTGTCATAATTAAAATAAACAAATAATGGAATTCATATTATATGAATTAGTATCATATGATTCACGTAATAAAGAATTATAATATAATTTTGATTATATAAATTCATTATTTGAAATTGCAATTATTTCAAATTTGTCAACATTAATTTAATTTTCAAGTAACAGCATTTAGAATAATGACCCGAAATGAATTATTCCAAATAATTATTTCTTACCTTAATTCCATATAAAATTTGCCTAAGTCAGCTCGATCATTCATTCGACCAATAAATGTAGAAGCAGTCTACTCGTGAAAGCCTAGCACGATGGTCACATTAGAGCGATTCGATACTTATTCTAGCCGGTTGTTGGAACTTTATTCGCCTCTTTGATTTCTTTACCGTATGGCCGCCGATAAAGCGTGCTTGTTAAATTATTGAGCGATTTCGTCGGAGCCCGAAAGAAAGGCAGTAGCAAGCGATTAGCATATGCGATCGCGAAAAGCGTGTACGTCATTGCATAATGTAATGAGTCGTTAAACATTCATAAACGTTATGGTTATTAGCTAGTAAACCGTAATAGAAGACGGTGAACAATCACTGAGGATTACTGCTCGTTAGCCAGTAGATAATGGAAAAATCCGAAAACCCCGTGAACGTCCCATCATTATAATTTCGCGCGAAATGATTTCAACTCTTTGCAGTATAGATACACATATATTCCGTTTTAAAAGGTGTACGAATACTTTTTGCACTGACTGTATGCTCCATTTGAGATAGTAGTTTATTTCTTTCTTAAATGAAATACTAGGTGAAACACTTAATTGATTTTACGAATATATAATAAGTATTTAAAATATATAGTTTATAATATGTACCTGAAATATTCAATTGATGTAAATAATTTCTTTACTTAACATTCGTGTTTTTACATTCGAGATATGTAGATTGTTAAAAGCGAACAGATGTTAAATGTTCGAGTTACGTACATTAGATAAGAGAAATATTAGAGCTTATTTTTCAAAACAATATGTGTTTGTACTCTGTCTGTAGTTTCATTTTTTCTCATAAACGTTAATCGTAAGTAATCAAATTTCAAATAATTAATATTTCTGAATTTCTATTTAGACTCATAAAATATTATTTCAAATAATTATTTCCAGTACATCTTAAGAAAATACTATTATAATAATATAATAATACTATTATATAAAAATAATATTATAATACTATTATAATAAATAATTTTATCTACCACAACATAAATAACTATTTTCAATACAGGTATTTTCCCCTATGATGTTAAGTAAATCTTGAAATATTATTTCATCCAAACAAGAGTATTTCATTAACAATTTCCAAGACTTTTTCAAACAGTATTTTTACTCAGTCTGTCCTCGTGGAAAGATGGAATGCGCTCTTGAGAGGATCCTCCCGTGGTTCTCGCGAGTCGCGACCTCGAATTACGAGCGTGTAATTCCCCGATGCCCGTTTCTGTTCGTGTACTTATGCATACTCCTCGCTACAAGTTATTATTCTGTTCGTAGTATAGCGGTCGCGGAGGTGCTTGGCCAATGGCCGTGTTAGACGCTGAACCTGCGAACAAAAATTAGGATTACGTCTGCAACTTATAGGCGCCGTCACTGATCTGTCGGAAATGTTCACGTTGATTATGTGAATTTCATTAATTCCTCGCGGACCGTACCTGCTTCATTACTTCTATGTTAACATGGCGAGTGCTTTCGACGATTTTATGGCAGCCATGACTAAATCGATTCGAATCGTTATCTATCAGTATTTTGCATACTCAAATTGTATTTTTCGAAGATCCAAATTAATGCTTCTATTAAAGTCAATGTTTACAGCCAAGGATTTATGTCATTAGAAAATTAAGATGGAATGTTTGAAACTTTCAACTTTTAAAAATAAGTCATACGTAAAGTCATCATTTCATAACCAATCATTTTTGTGAGAATAATTAGGGGGAAGTTACTAATATCGTACTATTTTCTTAAATCGTATTCCATTTAAAATTCGCTTAAAATTGAATTGCGGTGGCAATTAGCGACATCTTTTAAAAGCTTAGTCAATCATAATTAGTTATTAATATTTTATGATGCGCAAGAACGTGTTTCTGCGCTGTCCCCGCCAATTTTTATAAAATAGGTAAGATCAATGTAAAATTTTAGTAATGTTAAATACACATTATCTATTTTAGTAATACTAAAATCGTATTTATGCTAATATTAGCTTTTATATATAAGCATTAATTTCTTTAATAAGTAAATATACAAATTAATATACTAATAATTAGCTATTATAAAAGCTATAACAAAGCTATAACAAATTGAAATCCAAGTTAATAATAAGCCTTTTTACACATTTATAAAGATGAAAAATGTTTAAATAACACGTCATCATAGTACTTTAAACAATTACTTTTATAAATAAGATTACCAGTTTTACATGTTTTTTAAATTTGCTTAAGCGGTACAATTATAGCAACTCTACCCAGTTAAGGGTTAAAGCAAGATGGACGATTTACCTATCGGAACAGCGTTTTGCCTATCCCCGTTTCCGGATTCGATCGCCGAAAATGCTTACTGTACCGAAACCACGGAAATGATTAAATAAGTGTCAGTTTCAATAAATTGGTTCATTCGACTAACTAGATAATTTCAGCGTACAATCGCCGGCTACACAACCGTTCGCTTGTTCAATGAAAAACCAGTAACGTAAGATTTCTCGAGTTGGTTCGACGAGCAGAACAGAACTCCGCTCGTTAGAATCTTGTCGGCTGGAAATATGAAAACGAAGAGGCGAGGCAATCAGGAGAAAAGAAACTCCGATCGGTCACCAGACACAGAAAATTTGTATCGATTAAGATGGAACGATCGGAGTCGTCATCATCGATCGATTCGTATCGGCGGCGGTGAACGCGCGACTAGGTGGCCTGGCCGTGTTTCGATTAAGTCACGACCGACCGATCGATCGGTCTCCGACTCTGGCTCCGGCGCCGGAGTTGCAAACTCGTTTCGCCGGAAGCAATTATATTTTAATCAATTTTTCGACCAATCCTATAATATCATTATCGAAGATTACGCGTATTCCGTTAATTAAAAAGTAATAAAAATTTCCGCCGCGAAAAAACGAACGACCCGGCTCCGAGAAATGATTATTTACTCAGGTAATAACAATTTTCGGTCATTATATTATTAAAGCCCGCCATCGCAAACTCTTGTTCCTTTGACGTTCCTGGGAAACTGTAAATTAGCTTCTGCTTACAGTAAATGTCAGTGCCAACAAGAGTTTTTGCTCGACTTTTTAATGTGGTTTTATGACAAGCCGGACGAACCATTAATTTACTAATTTAATTCACGAAATCGTGTGTAATTCCAGTAAGCAATTCAATCAATGCCTGATATAAAACTACAGTTATTTTAGCATGTGACAATTGGGGCTTTCACCGAAATTCTTCTCAAATTGTTTTCCTAAGTTGTTTAAGGAATTTACAGGAGTTTGAAATTCTTGATCGATTATGTGATTTTCAATTCCTCGATAAAGTTTGTACCATAAACTAATGTTTCAGCCAATGCCAATGCCACTGGTGCGATCGCTAAAATTTTAGATAGATGTATGAGAAACGTCATTGCCATGTTAGTATCTATACTACGATAATAAGTATACTGCGGATTTTATGAATTTACTACTACTGCTTAATTCTTGATTCTTGCAATTGATGGAGAAACTTTTTATTTTGAAGATCCGCGATCTATTAATAATTGATATTTGAGAATATAAATATTTACGTCTGTTTTCAAGTTTTTATACCTTTCCAATTATTTCATATTAAGTAGATTTTTTGCTTCAACTTTTTTCGAATTTTTATTAAGTTCGACAATGAAGTACGATTTGAAACTCATCAAACAATTGTTCTTAACATTCGGATGACGAGGCTCGTGTACATTGATATCTAGAATATAAATATTGTTATTTAAATATCTAGTTTCTGAAAATTAAATTAAATTATCACATGTTTCATCAAGGTCTATAAATAAATAATAAGCGATATTATGGACGATCCTAAACATACTCGGTTACATTTCTGTCAAGAATCTTCTCTACTCAAGTATTAATAATGTTATGCTTTCTCTATAATTTTATGCTTTGTTCTGAGTATATTATGCTTAATGTGGTTAAGAAGCAATTGACTCGCCTCCCACAATACTATTGTTGTCCACAGTTAACGTAATGATTGTCGAACAGCATTTCCGGACAGCGCAGAACACCAGGTGTTTGCTGTGTGCATTTAATTAAAATGACACCTCCGCTTTCACCGCGGGCCGCGATAACACGAACATGGTTCACGCGAAATCATTCATCCGCTCGTTTCATGGCCGACATAGTAGCTACCGAACGATCGTAAATTTCTCGCGACTGAACTGCGATCATTGTTTATGCAAATTGTGTTAAAATGCACGCTGTGCACGATTAGATCTCGATTTTTATACGGATTTAAACCTTTCACAAAAATTAAATACTTTTTACACGAACCTACACATTTATACAAATTAATGGATCGTTTATTAACAGTTGTGTTGCAGAAATTATTTAAATATTTTTAGACAATTCCAGCTCTTTTATAAAAATTATAAAAAAATATTGCTTACCCTTTCGAAACCATTTAACTTTTATATTTAACAATTTTCAATAATTTGTAACTCATTTGAAGTGTGCAAGTGACGTGTTCACTCTGCAAAAAGGATCTTTTTATACAGTCTTCAGAAGTCAAAGATTATTTAATTACTTGTATAGACTGTAGTCGTTAAACCATTATTGAATAATTTTATATTTATTTAATAATTTATATACAGTCCTTAATCCTTCGTAAACATTATTTAAGTATTTCTACACAGATTTAGATCCATTATAAAAATTATTTACGTACTGATACATTCACAGCGTGTCAGTATCTTTATAATTTTTGTTACGATTGCCATTAACAGGCTCCATATGATTACGATGGAAATGGGACTAATAACGTGCAACGCGACGGTGCAGATAACTATTGCGCTAATTTGCAGCGACGCTCGGCATAGACAACCAGAGTAAAACGACTACAGAGAAATTATTGCTCTGCATCTGCCTCGATTTCATAATTCCCTCTCTCGCCAGACTGTCTATCGTTATCGGGTAATGAGCTGTCGGCGAAGATAAATTCGCAGAACACACAAACAGTCGCTTTGATACCTTGGAATATAGCGCGTGTTATTAAAACACTTGTGCATCTGCTGACTTTCGCAGAAACAGCCTCCTCTTGCGCCCCACGCTTTAAATAAACGCAGTTCTTTTTAAACGATCCTCTTCGAGAAATTCTACCCCGTAACTTTCAACAAATCGCACTCTTAGGAATGACAAGTCTTTTATTATACTTGTTATCTATTATGTAGGTTCGTTTTTATAGTAAATTCAACGATAATTTTAATCGGTATTTTAATCTTAATTTGTGTATTAAACTTTCATTCTAAGTCCATTGCACAAGAGAATTAGTTAAATAAATGTTTTTCATAGATTGCTGAAGATATTTTTTGTGAAAGTAATTGTGTATAAGAACTCCATTATTTTTTAGAAATTTATTTGTCAATACAAGTTTCATTGCAAATAATATTTTGTAATCGTCGATCAAATTTTCTCTGATACCAAAAAAATCATTTGAAATGTTTGTTATTGAATTCGCGACGTTTTCTGTAAAGCTAATGCTGAACAAACGCAGATCAGTATGCAGTAAAAGTAACTTGTATAGGTAAAACGTATTAAGATTATGGAAAAACAAAACAATGATTATTTATTAGAATTTTTACTTTTAGTTTAAATTTTAATAGTTCATTTACCGTGCACAGTAAGTGAACTTATTTTTCGCTCGACGCGTTAATTACTTTGTTGCTAATCAGAGGATAAACGTACATAACCTCAAATTTAGGATAATCTGTGTCACATTCTTAAATAGAAGAAGTGTAAATATGGAATTTCTTTAAATTAGTCATCTTTAATGTAAACTTTTCAATGATATATGATATTATATTTTCTGTAGAAAATAAAATTGATCAAGATATGTATATATAAAATATTTCTTGTGCATAGTTATTGAGACTCAGTATTCAGAAAGAGAAATAAAGTGATTAATCTTTGCGGATCATAGGCACATAGTAACTGACACCAGAACTTCTTCTTTCGTTTCTCCTAATATCCGAAGAAGATTTGACATTTGTTCCATGAGAAAAGTTATATCGATAGAAGAGACTTTGAAATTTATCTCTAAGTTCTTAAGAAATGTCAATTAAATTGCTAAAATTGTTTTTAGCAGTGAAAAGCCCTGAAGTCCGTCAACAGGGCACAGTAAGTGGCTCCTCTACCCTAGCAAGGTAAACGCGAGGCTTTGAGTATAAGAATGGCCGGAGTCAGCCATTGCAGCGGGCACACCGTTATACCGGTTTACACGAAATCAGTCGTCCACGCGAACGTGTTAAGATAAACTAATTAATATTCCGTTCGCTCCCTGTCAACAGTTTCGACTTCTTATTCTCGAATTACTCGGTTTATCGACATAGTTATCGCATTCCGATTAGAATCCCGCGGCGTACGTCACCGGGGCTGACACGCGTGGGCGGTACAGAAACCCCTCGTCGCTAGGAATTACAATTTTTCCGATCGGGCTCTGGATCCCACTCGTTGCGCCGATCGAAAGTAGTTTGACATTTTTTCGGCCGAAACGAAAGGTTAGCGCAGCTTTTAACGACGTGCAAGCGATAGTCTGCGGCACAGACGTGGGTGTCGCATGGGCGTGCAAAAGGAAGTCTTCCTCTGCACGGATCTTCACGGTCTAACGTTGACGATCGCGCCCCTGCAAAACTGGCACATAGTGCGACAACATCGAAGAATTTTAGACAAAAGTCGAAATACTCTCGTAGATGTCCAAACGTTGATAAATATTTGCGGAGTATAATATATATTAATAATTAAAATTTTACGTTAACATTATTTCTGATTCGATATTTCCAAATGATTGATTTTTGCAAATCAAAAATTCTTCA
The DNA here is from genome assembly GCA_028455555.1 of Augochlorella aurata. Classification (NCBI taxonomy): domain Eukaryota; kingdom Metazoa; phylum Arthropoda; class Insecta; order Hymenoptera; family Halictidae; genus Augochlorella; species Augochlorella aurata. Next base: position 868 of record JAQQRN010021071.1, on the reverse strand, counting down.
TTAAATACAATTTACTTATTAACTGAAATCAAAACTTTTAACTCATTTATTTATAATTAATAGACTGCGGATCTTTATACAAGATAAAAATCGTCTATCATAGTTGCAACATACTGAGCGAGAATAAATATTACTGGTGCAATAGATTGAAAACAATGTAACAATACAAACAGTGCAATATGAAACGATATAGAGATATAGAAAATCGATCTTTTTCATTATCAGTGTTGTTCATTCTTTTGTCAGCATTAACTGTATACGTATATTACTGATGAAAATTTCGTATTGTTCAAAATATTGTCAAATATATCTGAGAGAGCACAAATCGATTATGTCAGTTACTTATAAGGGATAAAAAACTGGACTTATACTGTTTATAACAAAACAATCCTAATTTATAATAAAAAACATTTGTACTCTCTTCCTTCTATTGCAAAAAAAACATAGAACCATTTAATATTTATTTATACTTTTCTATAGGAAATTGTACATCATTATCTATTTCATCTGAGACATATAGTGTACAAAATATGTTATAATAAACATTTATTGACACACCAAGATCTAAATCAAAATGTAAGAAAGAAAGTCGCAAAAAAATTTTAGTCGAGAATTATTTTTTGCCAAAACGGAAATGTTGAGGCCAGAGTGAAGAAAATCCCCGGGATCTATGGATCTGAATTGACAGAACACACCTTCCGTTTCGCACGCATCGATCAGGCAACGTGCAATAATGCATTCATGCCGTCGCGTCGCCGAACGTCTGGGTTCCATAGATCACGTTAATGCTGTCGCTACAGTGGCTCGTAGATCATGTCGATCCTCCTACGCAGCGATCGGGCCGATAAGAAATCTGTGCACGGCTAGT